>JALLPA010001491.1:0-10742 GCA_036939895.1 Thalassiosira exigua | reverse complement strand
TCGGGGGTACATTGGGGGGACGGGACACAAAAGAAGGGTATTGTGTGTGTTGTGTGAATTTGTGATTCAAACCCAGCGGGCAAGATTGATCTGGATGTGCTGCAGCAGTACTGTTATTTTGCAACAATGGATGTCTAAAAATAATAATCACACACATACAAAACATGTTATTCTGGAGGTATATGTATACGACTAATACTCATAATATTTGCGGAGAGAGTCACAAGGAGGACCCACCGGGTTCTCTCAAAAGCAGCGATACAGAAGACATATCCAATACCAAGTGAATGGCACAAACAAATTAAACGTACCTAGATTGTTCAGTCTGACAAATTATTGGTTAAAATCAGTCGTCAACTAACTCTAATGCAGCTTGTCTTCCCTTCAATTTAATGTTCAATGAATCACACTCCTCCATAAAGCCCAAATCCCAATATACTATATTGAGATTGGTGGCTCTCTTCTCCGGTGGCAACTTACATGTTGCTGTAGAATGACCTACCTGCTTGCAAGTAGAGCAGGTTATAGGCCCACTCTTCCGTCTCCCCTGTGCCTTTGTCACTTGAGACTTTGCGGACTCAGAAAGAGGAACTGTCTGATTGTGGACTTAACAAATCCTCCGAGCTCCCACCTGATCGCATGTTGCTGCGGTGGTTCGGGTTAGGATGGTACCCAGAGTGTCTCTTGGCTTTTCGCACGTGGAGGGCTGAATCCTTTGTTATCGGCAACCCAAGATGGCGTGGGGATTGTGTGGGCTCCCCCATAGAATGCCCGTCGACAGGGAGAGGCGAACCTATTCTGGTGAGCCTGCTGCACTATACCTCGTGGGGCCGGGGGGCTGGTTGTCATCAGATACATAGTGGCTGCAGTGGGTCTGTTCTTCGCGAACTCAATGGGTGATAATCCTAATTAGTGTCTAAAATCGGTTTACTGATGCCTATTTAGATCGGTTTATGAGTAGCATACGTTCGGCGTAGTAAATATAGATACTTAGTGCCGTATATTGTCGTTAGTTGCCATAACGCATTTCAGTCTTGGATTTGTGACATATTCAGCAGTGTGATTTCTTGTTGTCAAATAAAATATGAAAAAGTGACATCCCTGCAAATTAAGACCGCATAAAAGAAACGTCATCTAGTACGCTCAATGTCACAATGTAACATATGGTACTCCCATAGTTGCTTGGTCATAGATCATTTTTGGACCAAAACTTTCCAAAACCCAAAATAAGACTGAACCCTAAAACCAAGACTAATTTTTCCATAAAAATGGCTATTTCTACGTAGAAATGTCATGAAAGCACATTTTTTACCGTACAACAGCCATCACGTGCAAAGCAGTCTCCACAAAAACCATGTAGGTACAAACATTTTTTCAACCATGTCAACCATCGACACATCGCACAACCTTCGCAATCAAAACCGCCACCATTACATAAAAAGGCACCATCCGCGGGCAATTAGATCGTGTTAGATAGAGTGAACAGACCTTCTTAGTGCTGAAATCACGGCGGAAAAGGATGAGTTTAGGCGGAAATCAGAATGTTTGTATGGGGCTTAATGGGTGGAAATTTTTATTTCCGTCGTTTTCTGCCGCATGCATTTTCAGCGCTAATAAGGTATGTGCTCTCTCCATATTCGCCGAAAAGATCGGTAGAACGCGCCTTCCATAGAGGCAATAACGGAGGTTTCAATTCAGGAGGTTGTGTACTGTGTCAATGGCTGACATGGTCAAATCATATTTGTACGTAGTTTGTGTGGGGACGGCTTGATAGATGATGGCTGCTGTACAATAAAAAGACTTGGCTGTAGAGCAGGCCAGGTTTTGCAACGTACCAGGCATAGGGACAACTCAAAAAAGGGTTTTCTCACGAGACTGGAGTTATGCATCCGGTAGGGCTAGACGTACTTTAGTTAGAGATTACTTATGTATTGTATTGTTTTTACACACATCTTCTGAATGGCAACAACAAAAAACATCCTCTCCACCAAATGAACACCAACATAACAGTATGGCAACACCTTAACCCCTTCACAAACTAATTGACACCAACAAACCAGTACCATGCCATAAATAAACAGTATCACCCCTCTCAAAACTTTTCGTTCAAATCTGTGAGGCGAACCAGATTTGAGTTTGTCGCGACAACTTTAGATGATTCCTCGGAAGTAACAACCAAATTGATCAAATGGCAAAACTCAATATAGCCCTCTCCATTCCAAATATTGCTGCCCTGGAGCTGCACCCTGTCCAAGCTATACATAATCTGAAGCTGGTCAAGTTTTTCATCAATGGGGATTCTCGCAGCATTCCGAGTGAGCTCGATGTCTGTGATGGGATCTTCGCAATTTTTCGCCAGGGCTTCTGGTTCATATTCAACACCTCTTGTGATCTCATACTTTAGAGTCACAATGACATCGTCGCTGAAATCTACAGTGGGTCCAAGATAGTTAATGTCGGCTGCGGAAATGCCAAGTTCATGTTCTCCATCAATGCACCTCAAGTAGCCGCTTCCTTTTGGATTGCTCATGGGGAATAGCTCGCCAAAAGGTCCATATTCTCCACCCTGTCTTCCGAGCAAGTACATGTCAATTCCAATAATGCTCGATTCGGACGTAGCGTCGCTGACAAACATGGTTTTCTCACTGTAAATTTCCTCCCAGAACGCTGAGCAAAGTAACGAAGAAATTATAGCCACTTGATGATGCGAGTTGCACCAATTTGGGACGAAAACCAGGTTTTCTCACCGTGATATTCTCTTGCATATCCTCTCCAATAATCTCTTGGATTCTTAATCAGCTTTTTGCCGGGATAGGCTGATGTCAGCCACCGACTTCCCGTGTAAACCTGTGAGGAAATGTTCAATGATAGCACGGATCGCATTCCTATCATTGAGATAATCATGCGTCCAAATCCCATATACACGGTCGAAAGCTGTTCACTTACTAGTAGGACATAGTCCTCCAGCGGATTCAGATCAACCTGATCCAGAACAGCCTTCGGTGCACCCCCTTCGTATCTATAAACAGGCCTTTGATAAACCCACAAGTCCTCCCCAGGCCAAGATATATGAGAAAAGGTCGCATTTCCACCTTCATTAGTAAGGGCAATGAGGGAACACCAATGAAGATGATTAAATGTCCTGAAACATCAAGGCAATGGGACATTCGAATATTGGAGTTCATCACTTACGAGCCTTGATCGATCTACAAGGCTTTTTGTGTTCGCAGTGGAGACCAAAGTGCTGGCATCAAACAAAGGTGAGCCAAGTAAATCTCTGCAAAGATAAGACTTCGCAAATCATTACTTACTCCATCCTTTTCGCAGTCACATTTACCATCATCGTTGCACACGCCATGGTAGTTGCCTGCAGAGATATTGATAAAAATACGATATTATCGGGTGAGAAGAGGGTCCATTTCTGTTGAGGTAGAGGTGATCTTACAGTCGACTTCTCCATGACACTGATTGTCGACAATCGCGACCCGGCCATTTTGCTGGATAATTCCAGTCCAAATGGACCAATCTCCGGTGACCTCCAAAAGGTTATACTCATATGTCTCTCGGCTTTTCATCAACCACGGGCAGTCAGACTTTTGGCGTAGAATAAATGTCAGAGACAGCAGCGCAAACGTGCATTGCTACGACACGATGAAATTTATTTACCTCTTCTGAATCTTTCTCGGACTTCCTTATATTCTGATGGGAGAATACTGATTTCCATTAAGAGGGAGATGCAGCTGTTCAGGCCCATGACATTACCAAAGAGTAGAGCCTGCCAGTTCAACCAGAGACTCACCCCAGGCCTTTCGAGGGAAATCCAGCTGTTCAGGCCGAGACATTACCTCAATATGGCAGCAAGTTTAACCAGAGACTTACCTTTTCCGACCGACAGTACTTTATTTCAGCACCTATGGTTTGATTGTATGGACTGCCATCAAACTTTATTCGTGAAGCAGGCAAGCGAGGGATACACTTAGAAAATTGAAGTATATAAGAAAGAAGCGAATGGCATGCCTCAGAAATACCTTGTTTTGTTCAGTGTAAATGGGACGGCCATCATGCGTTTTGTTACGGACGTAGATGCCTGAATCAATGCCAGGAGCCAAATGTAATCGACAAACGAGGTAGCAAAGATAACATCAGACATCAAATGACTCACCATTGAAGTAACTGAACAAGAGGACTCTTGTTTCTTCTCCCTCCGTCGTAGTCACGATGGCGTCGTTCCAGACCTGCTCCCCGAAGGTGACGGTGATGGATTTGGCATGAAAGTTCCCCCGCTCCTGTTCCACCGTGATCCACGCCATCCCTGCCAACAGTGTGCACATATTAATGAAGTACAGGGCTTTCAGGAAGAAGTTCATATTCCGCCGCAACGCGAAGGATTGCTTCTCGAACTCGGCCCGGAAGCATTTGGACAGGGCCGCGTGCTTTAGGGTTTTCCCAAAGACGTCGAGCTTGGCCANTTAGTAAGGAGTACAATAATACAAAATTGAAAAATATGTGGATTAAGGCATGAACTTACATGAACTGCAACGCCATCACATCTGACGAGGGGAAATGAAATAGCATGAGGATGCGACGCAATGGAATGATGGACCAGAATAAGGATGGACTCACCGAAGAATATGTCCAGCACGGCCGTGGCCTGGGCGACGACGCAGAACGTGTTGAACAGGAAAAGGTAGCCCATCACGAGGCGCACGATCGCCGCTAGGACGAACCGCGCGAATTGGATGGTGGGAAATTTGCGGTGCAGCGATTCCCTCGATATCATTCTCAGCAAGTAGAGACCTGGTGCAGATGCAGGGGCGCGCACAACACATGAGAAGTCAGATGTGAGGTTGGATGGTCCGTCCACCGTTGGACAGCGTTCTAGTGGTTTGGCTTGACACCGCATCTTCCTTCTCCCTTTTGCACACAATCAACAAGAGTGTGCGTTCCATTCTCCATTCATTGGTCCCCGGGGTGTTTCCAAGCCTCTCCCCATCATCACTATTCGTTGCTCGAGCTTCCCCAATTCCAAGCCCACCGCACCTATGTAGTTAGAACCTCATGAATCCTTTATGACTTAGCTGGCCAACCGCATGGCATGCAATCGAAAAAATTCACCCCCCCCCCCCGCCTTTCCTGGTGCCCAGTCACACATCAAGCATAAAACCGTCACTGCAAATTATTCAATCCTAAACTCACCAGTGGGAAGCTCTTCCTCCATGATCAACGAGACGAGCATGGCCAAATACTGAGCGATTCTGACCGCCGGGCTGACCTGATACGGCACCGCGAAGGGATTCCCCGGCTCGTACTCGGTGAAGATGTCGGTCAACACCAGCAGCAGACACGTGTACGACAACACTGCGATGCCCACGGCGAACCAGAACGGCGACGACGACGCCCTCTGGGTGAAGAGCCACGAGTGCGTCGACTGGGGGAAGACGATGGCCTCCTCTTCGATTCCCGTCAGGGAGTCGTCTTCGCCCGACTGCGGGAGGTACGAGCGGCACGAGTCGCGATGGGAGGGCCGAGCGTCCTTGTCCTCTTCGTCGTCTTCGTCGAACCGATCCGACGACGTCGGGGACGGGTCGGAATCGCCGGCGAACGTCACGGCCGTGGACCTCCGCCGCGCGACGCGGCACCCTCCCCCGTCGAGGATCTGGCCGCAAGCGATGGAGCGGGAGACGACGACGGTTCCTACTCCGGCGTCTCCTCCGACGCCTCCGCCGCCGCGATCGCCGCGCAAGGCGAACGACGTCCCCGTCATGTGGGAGATGCTCCCGCCGTCGCGGCCGGCGAACGACGTCCCCGTCATGTGGGAGATGCTGCCGCCCCTTTTGGACCCCCTCACCATGGTTGATGATTTTCTCTGCTCTCTGGAGTCAGAACACCCTGTTCAGGGGCTCTATCGGGCCCGTGATGTACCCATACCTAGATACGTAGCTCCAGCTCTGGAACGCAGCAGCTGAAAGCTTCCTATGTGTGGGGCCAGGAGGGGGGGAGACCACAGTACGATACACAGGCCAAGCCAACTCTCCCACAGAGCAATTTGCGTCCTCACGAACCTTGCATCCTTCGGCCTTTGGCGGTTGTTGAGTCCAAAATTTTTCACCTATCATAAATCAGGATGGGGCAGAATGCATGGTACATTTTCACCTTAGACCAAATTTGCTCGCCAATCACCCGCTCTCCGGACATTTCTGACCGAATACTACGGAAAGAGCAGCCTTTTCTCTTTAATTTGATATTAATTTGTTGGGTGTTCTCCCAATCTTGACAGGCTTATCTTGGCCAAAGTCAGCTCGTCCGTTCGAAGACAGAACAAAAAGCTGCCCGAGCAAATGTACAACGCACTTCTGGGCGGCGGCAACGGCACCATGACAGACCAGCAGCGCTGCTGCAACCCCACGGGACCTCCCTCCTTGCCCCTCTTGTAACAATCTGTGGCCCAGGAGGCCCGAACAGCGAGCACGCTAGGTGAGCGGCAGAGCGCTGTGTGTCGTGTGTCGTGTGTCGTGTGATGACCTGTGACGACCTGTGACGACCATGGCGCAACGACAGTGTCGTCGTTCGCCACACACTTTCAACCCCTCAGCTTCCGGCAAAAACCCAAAGAAACAATCATCAGTCACTACTGTCGTCCTCATTTGTCCCGCCGCGCCGGAACGGCCGGTCAGCATCAGCGCCATGCGGATTTTAGCTTGGCGACCTCCGCGCGTAGATTCGGGGTTCATGCTCCGCAGTTGTCCGATTCGTCCCATCTCCACCTCAAGTGGCTGTTCCCTCGCGGCAGTCCGCCCGTCGAGCGATGGGCAGTTCGATCCGATGCCAATGGCTGTGGTAGTCGATCAGCAGGATCCCATTCATCAGGATTTGGATGCTGGAGCCCAGATTGACCTCAGCGGCCTCAATCCCCCCCCCAGCTGCACCGCTGCCAAGGAATTTATCCAAAGACCTCCCGGTGTTGGCAACCCTCTCCTCTGAACATGGAGACGGCGATGGCAACAGCAATGGCACGGGGGATTTGGTGACCCAAAAGAATGAAGAGGAGACCCGGAAGGGGGGAAATATGAGGGCGGGAACCGTGCTTAAGATGCTGAGGACAAGGAAGAGGGGGAGATGGTGCGGCGGACAACTCGGCTACGGAGGGATGATAAGGAGAGCAATCTGAAGCAGTAGAAGGTGGACCAGGGCAACATCGAAGACAAGTTGGAGGCCACTGACTCCCCAGAGGATGACCCCATGACCTAGGCTCAGGCGACAGTGTGTCGTGAGGATGGGGGGGGGGGGACCCATACAATTAATACTGGTTGGTTAGGAGGGGCACTAGATTCAGTGGATTTCACTGAATTAAGTAAGCACGAAAACGCTAGTGTAGTGCCCCGTCTTTGGCGGAACAAAACCAGCATTACTCCTCTGTAAGCGTAGAGCAATTAAATGAGATGTGCACATGTGGTTTCAAGTTCTCCCTTCTTCTTGAAGAGAAGTTTTTTTCCTGGCTGGAACGGTCATGGACAACTTGTCCACTTAGGAATTCTGGTAAACGAAGGTGATTTTTCGTACCTTACAGTCGACACATCGCCGTATCGCAATTTATTTTTGACGAGCGACCTGGCGCAAAAACCGTTCGTACCCGCCGCCCGCCGCAAGGCTAAACTATATTTCGCAGTAAACAAAATATTTTTCAAGTTCTCTATCGCTAGGAATTGGGTCCTATAGTTTAACTTTTTTTGCCATGACCATGCCCCCCCTGATCCGGCGAAAACGGCTCCATAGCGACGGCAATGACATACGCCGTTTGCTCCCAATTCATAGATTAATAATTGATATGGCTGGGATCACTCCCTGGGCTTTTCACCAATTTTAGAGTCCTACAGCATTATTTGTACCTCAACGGAGGACGATCGAAACAGCACGCCGTCTGCACTGTCGGCAATATCTTGGCACCATGGAGAGGAACGGACGCTCCAAAAGCTGCAATCCCTTCCTTTGCTTGGAATGCGGCGAAGACATCTGACGCTACACGTAGTTCTATTTTTAACACTCTATGATGTTAAAGATGATAGCAATCATTCTTTTTTACCAAATTTTGTGTACTTTTATGTCCTGCAAATATCGGAGGCCATCCGGTCCCGTCTTGAGGCCCACCACATCGGATCGATAGACGAGGTCATCGCCTATCGATCCATACACAGGGGGAGGCGCCAGGATGGCCGCCAGGGTTGCAGTGGACGTCAATGATGCAGACACCATCGTAGGTTGTGTTTGTGTTGTTATGTGTGCGTTCGACAGTCAGCTACGTACCTACGGTGGTCCGGACGAAAAAACACAATTCATCTGAGGAGCATCGACCGTTCCAATGGCTCATCTTTGCTACTCGAGAACGAGGTCCGATCTCCTCCAATGACGGCGTTTGATGGCTTGGCAAGCATCTACATGAGCTGAGAAATCTGGCTATTACTTATTTTTGGCAGCTTAGAGCTCTCGGGGGTGTACGTTTGTAGCAAAGATTGTCAATATTTTCGGCTACCAAATTAGTTAGACCTGTAATTACCCCATGACGAAGTGCACATCTTACGGAACGCATGCTCCAGCTAGGATAAAACTTCCCTGAAGGGAAAGAAGTCCCAACCTCTTTTCAGGTGAATTATGATGCTCACGACTCAATTTTTCTTTCTACACAACAATGCGTAGGAATAAGTATAACACTCACCAATTGAAACAACTTAAATCAGTATAGGCCGTTTAGGCAACTGGCAACTTGAAGTTGGCAAACTATGCCACTTTTCAGCCACTTCCACTTATCAATCCATAGCAAAATATGCATTTTTGGAACATACGCAAAAAATCCAGTTCAGACTGATGATCAGAAATCGGTTTCACGTTAGTCCAAATGTTACCAAAGAGGTGCGTATGTGGCACTGAATCTAGAGTGGATCTGAGTGGATGACCTTCTCACGGACCGATACAATACCCTTAATGTTCTCCCACTGTATCCGCACACGTGTAGATATAACATTCCTTCAATACAACCTTGCTACATGACTCACGAATACATGAGCTATCAATGCTTAAATTACCGTAGGGTAGTTTAAGACACGAGAAAGAATGTATGTGTATGAAACACATTTCTTTTTGTCATAAATACTCACGTAGAAAAATTGTAATAGTGTACACACGGGTGGATATGTGATTGGCCTTGGAACGATTGAACTTTGGTCTTTGGTAAGATACGATAAACCAGAGCGACCCTTTCTTGCTTTATTTGTTCTTGGATGTTCCCTATGCACTCATTCTGTCTTGTTGGAAAATACACACTGCTGGAAGCTTGATGTATACATCGGATAAGGAGTATATCATTGTTCCCTACAGGCAAATGACCCCAGTTCCCGTCGCCAAATGGTCCCCAAAGTTTACGTAGGGATAAATATAACAGATGTAAGAACGACCAAAAACAATGTAAACCACAGGCAGCAAACCACAAGCGAACTGACCTATTATGACTCACGATCACGCCTCATGCCCACTCCACCACCCACCACCCATCACTCACTATCTATCATACCCACCCATCCCACCACTGACCCACCACCCACCACCAGAACTGACCTACTACCGACACCACACTGACCATGTACCCAAACAACAACATCCGTGCGTGCCCACTTCAAACGCAACAGCTGCAAGCTTCGGAATCACTATCCTAGAACATAATCTAAAAAACATGAGGGGGGGAGGCAGTACACCTTCCCAATCTGATTTGGTATTATGGTAGTATTTACGATATCTCTATCTACATGCATAGTAGCTCTTTTTATGTATGGGAATCCTCCTTATCTACGAGAGACGGAACGTCCCATCTACTCAAGCAGTTGTATCGAAGCGCATGTTAAATTCCACGCTAGAGACGAGTACATATTTGTCGTAACCGATAAACTATGGCCAGCGGGACACAAATACTTTCAATCGTGCTCTTTGTATCAAACCCTCGGATGCGATGCCCAAATTTGGCCACGGTATTTCGGTTACAATATTTATAGTACAGTACAACTACAGTAGCTTTGACATATAGTGTGTTGCCTTTTGGGTGTCTAAGTTGCTGTAGTATCTAGTATACTATGTCTAAGGTACCGTAAAACACAAAAAGTCCTACGTAAAATTAGTTCCCACCAAAACCAGTGTGTTGTCAAGAGAAAGTCAAAGTTTCTGTAACATCAAGTGAAAGTGCAATTCGTGGATCTTGTCTTTCTCGTGGTAGAAGGACCTGTCTGTCCTTGATCCCCACCACCAATAGATGTCACATCCTGACGGGCCGGTGCACTTTTGCATCCCACATTTAAGACGAATCAGTTCGAAGGGAAAGTCACTCTTGATAAACCGCTGTATGCGAATGGATTCCAGAAGGGCACGCTTCGTCAGGGAGTCACAGAGAACGTTGAGCCTCTGTTTGGGGGTAAGTTGGTCGGAGGATCTCATCAAGGTGTCCGAAGACATGGGAGTAGTACACTGCCCCTGTAAGTCCACGCGAGAGGAACCGAATCATGCTAGAAAGGTAATTAAGATCTTTACGTGCAAATTAAGGCAACGCCATTAGGGGTCAGCACAAAAAATCCTGCACGGCGTGGATAGGTCTATTTCAGCCCACCCAGGCAGCTTCTCATCACCAGCTCGCTTTATGAGTTATAGAATTGGACATGGATGTAAATTGTTGGGATGAGGTGATCCCAAAGGGATTGCGTCCGTTT
>JALLPA010001490.1:0-11384 GCA_036939895.1 Thalassiosira exigua | reverse complement strand
GTCTACAAAGGATTTGACTTGACCATCATTGGAAATTGTTTTTCGGCATACATACTCTTGTAAGGGGCAGTGTTGCCAGGGGGTGGTGTTGATACATGACTATTGCTACTCATGTATCAATGGTCAAGGGGGTTAGCATCCCTCCCAGCATAAATTCTGACTTAGATGTATTCAGTCATAATCCTACGGATGATAGATTTGCAGCATTGGCTGTTCAGCCAACCGCATTACCAATCATCCGAAACCCCCGACCCAAACCGTTGAAACGAATGCTTCCGAGCCATCGATTGGAACATATTCTGATCGTCCGTTTCATCGATGGACCTTCAGGGGTCACCAGGATGAGTTTATGCGCCCTTAAACAATTCGTAAACATGTGCATACAATTCAAAGTTGATAGGGGGATACGCCTCATACGATTGCGATTACGACAACCTGGTGCGCGGAGAGATGCGACGTGTCGTCCGTGGAACGTTCGTTGCCTCAGTCTTCACCTATGAGCACGACACACAGCTTCGATCCTTTGCTTCAGCTTTGTGCCCCTGCTCGTGCAAGTGCTCGGAAAGATGCTCTACGGGAACTATGGGCGGCCGGAAAGGGAGGGCCGAGGTTGTTAGCCTCGACCAACGGGATTCAAATTTTCATCCAATTGGCCTGCACTCAGCCTAGACTAGAACTCATGTCCTAGCGTCAAACTACTCGTAGAATAATGGTAGTAAGCCCCCACCCCCCCCACCCTTGTTTGAAGAGGTTTGAAGTATCTTTGATTTGGTTCTTACTGCTTTAACGTTACGATGCACCCCTACCTAGCTCTTCTGACGAAAGTAAATTATATTGTACAATGCGAGGGTCCGTTCCTCGATACATTTTCCTAGCGGCAACGCCCTCAAACTTGACTCGCTCTTGCGGCAAAGCTCTCAAACTCCACTGATCCAAACGATCGACTACAGCGTCCTCTGGCCCACGTTGTTCATGTAAGCCAGCAAGCTCCGTCCCCGCTGGGGGAACCACGACGAAGAGCTCTGCTGCTGCAGTTGACGGTGAGCTTCCCTTCTCTCCGCCTCCTCCCTCGCCCTCCTCACGACCCGCTCGTTCTCCTCCCTCAGCCTCTCCCTAGCCAAGGCCAATTCCATCCTCTGCGCGGGCGCCAAGGAGCGACGGTGCTCCACGACGTGGAGGCGAGATTGCTCGGTGCGGCGCATGGATTCGGCGAGCGATCGCAAAGCCTGGTCGTATTGGGTCTGGAAGCACGGGGGCTCTTGGTCTTGATTTCGAGAAGGCTCGACGGCCATGGCGTCGTCGAGGTCGTCCTCCCATCGCGCTTGCTTCCTCGCCTTATCGAGGCTCGGGGAGCGCTCTCGCTGGCC
Source organism: Thalassiosira exigua (assembly GCA_036939895.1). Classification (NCBI taxonomy): domain Eukaryota; phylum Bacillariophyta; class Thalassiosirophyceae; order Thalassiosirales; family Thalassiosiraceae; genus Thalassiosira; species Thalassiosira exigua. The sequence continues at coordinate 10,017 of JALLPA010001490.1, read as the reverse complement.
GCGCCGGCGGGGCCGCGCTCGCTCTTCGGGGTCCGCTCGCTCGAGCGCGTCGTCGCCTTCGCAAAGCTGAAACTCGGCGAGCACGGCGTGGACGGAGGACCCGTCGTCTTCGAGATCGTCGAGGAGCATGCCGTCGTCGTCGTCGTGATGGTCGCTCAGCAGAGCTTCCAGGCCTTCCAAATCGTCCCCGATGGGATGGGCGTCGAGCAGGTCCGGATTGGAGGGGCGGCGGGGAGCGGAGGAGTCGGTCATGGTCATGCTGACTATCGAAGCGGATGGTAGAAGAAGGCTTTGCCCTTCCCTTGAGATGGGGCGAGCTTGGAAATGAGTTTGTGGCTGAACGATGCTGTTTCGACCGAGCGACGGGGGCGGCGCGCGACCGGGCCGGGCGGGGGAGCAAAACACGTCGACCGACGACGAGTCAGCTCGCAGTCAGGCAGTCGAGAGCTGACTGACAAACTGGGACTAATAATTTAGTCCTTTTGTCCGTGGAAAACCGGTTGTCTTGCGATTTTTCATCCAAGCTTCGGCGGGTTCGAGCTACCAAAAATATAAGAGATTTCCGGTCGAGTCGCGAAGCAGAGCCATGCCATCCCAGAAAGTCCTGCGAAAAGAAAGTCACGTCCGTGCGTCTATGCGTCCGTACGTCCGTGTTTCCCTGGATTTGTGGGACGGGTCCGTCCATGGGTCAATCCGTGGGTCCGTCCGGGGTCCATCAGTGGCTCCGTAAGTGGCTCCATCAACGGCTCCATCCGTGGCTCCGTCGAGTCAGTCTGTCCATCAGGGGCTCCATCCGTCCATAGGTCCGTCCGTCTATATGAAAATATTCTCAAAAACTCCTGTCAAAAACTGCCGAAAAACATATTATTATTTAAATAAACTTAATAGAAAACTTGACAGTTTCTGGAGAAAATTTCACTCCCGAGCAAACGATGAAGCCAAACCTACGAAAACGACGAAAACAACCGAAGAGTACTTTTCTGGCTGACCTGCGCACTACATAGCGGCGACACTTCGACCACATAAGACAAGAAGTATGGTAACATAACTGACGATTTGTATGGTCCCCCTTTCCCCTGTTTCCCCCCTGAAGAGCTCCGCGGATTGCAAAAGTCAGAAGAGGTGCAAAGTCCTTGTGAACAGTCGACGTTGCACCATCCGTTGGATGTTGACATTACCCCAGGTGCGACCGCACAATCTAAAGGGAAAGTAAGAGTGTTGATGGTAGACTCTCTACGGATCAATTGATGTTTTTTCGAGCCGCCAGTCACCATCTGCCCGCCACGCAATGCACAAGATGCAACGTGCGATACAATAGATGCGAGAGGACCTCGCACATAACAACAAACTTATCACTGGCGGCTGCGACGGCGGCTTTCATCTCTTGCCTACAGATGACGATGGATGCCATTGATCAAGGGATTTGTTTAGAGCAGTTGTCCTTGGCTATGGATTTGGGCCAGGAATATTTGCACCCTTGAGTTACCGGCTGACGCAACGGCCAATAACTAAAGCAGCTTATTTTGATGCCGTCCGGCCGAAGCCTATAAAGTAGTTAGATAAATCAAGATAGGTTGAAGTTAATATACAGCTTCACAAAGCTATGTAGCATTATAGAGTTAATAAGGATTCGATTCGTCGCTTGGTGTGGCTGCCATGGTCTTTGACGAACATCAAAATTTGTTTGGTTTTTCTAGAGCTGTTTTTATGGGGGTTGGGGTGGTACATATCACCATATGAATTGTTCCAAGGAAATTGTTATGGACCTACCTTAGAAGGCATTCTCCGCTCGGCCGTTTCATGGCACATTCACCACCGTCATTATGGCTGCCGAAGTGACGAGAACCCAGGGACTGCTATGGTTGGTGGGTGATAGAGGGAAGTAACTGTCCGTACCTACATACTCTACCCACAATACGGTGAAAACTCATGCAGAGTAACAAATCACCTGCAAATATGCGCGAACTGCATTCATACGCCCTGTACAAGTGTTGCCATTTGACCCGTTTAGAAAAAAAGACCTCCAAAACAAATACAAGTTATAAGTTTGAAGTCAATGAAAAACCTTATTGATTCCAGATGCTTTTGGCTCGTACGAATCAAAGCAAAAACGAAGAATGAAGATTTGTTTGAAAATAATTTAGTAATAACATTGATTCACAATGCATTACACGGTTTATCAAGTACTTTTTGCTCGCAATTTGGCAATCCGATATCTCGAAGTCAGAGTTCTGATTTAGATCATCCTAGATACTGGATGGGATTGAATATTGGGGAGTCCCCTGAAGTGTAACACAGTTCGACAATCATAGTTTCAGAAATCAGAGTCATTTGTCCGTTGCAGTACTACTACACTCTCCAGATCAGGCGACGAGGGAAATCTCCCACATCTCCGAAGAGATTTTCGATTAATTCCTACGTGAGTTTCTACTTAGTCACGTACAGCGAATGCGACTCGGCCTTGATGTGGTCACGCATGCAACTCGGGACACGACAGTCAGTACCGTTTACATAGAATATCTCGTAGGAATCAATTGAAAATTTCTTCGGCAGTGTGGGAGATTTCTCCGTCACGGAAAAAAACCGATATGGAAAGTGTAGTATACTACATATGAGATATTTTACAATAGGCATTAGTACATGTTTCGTACTAACATAACCCATCGTTATGAATTGTGCATTTTGGATGGCCGGAGTGCACACAAGGTATCTGAGTACGATGTGCCAATCGGCAATATCTGTCTAAGAAGTATGTCCATATTACTATTATAGATCATTGTTTCACAATATATGGAATAAATACAAAAGCATTTTTTGTACTAGATTGAACGCAGCTCCGATCTTCAAAATGACTGAGAACTTGGAATATTGGAATTCTCAAGTTAAGTTCTGGATCCGATCTCCGCATCAGGATGCATCAGAAGGAAAAATTAAATCAATCTACATAATTAACGGAGAAATGTTCTCCTTCGTATCGTTCCCGTCCGACCAACTACAAGTAGAGTTTTTCGTCTGCATTGTTTTGTCTCGCTTTCTATGACAAATGCCAACATGCACATCAAGTCAGAGCACCAAGTTTGAACTTCGAATGTGTCCACCTGGCTGACCGTCCACCATCGTGCCGGTCGATATGCACCGACATACGCAGGTGGAAGTGGAAACCTTGTGGATCCACCTGATATGTATATAATATACATACGCAAATTTCCCATGATATGTAAGGTGAGGTAGAACACATATGCGTGCATGGGCATGCTCTCTTTTGCCCAAGGCACACGGCACACGACACAGATAACACAACACACACACTTGACCTTAGTCACGCAAAGCATGCTAGGCGGAGCACCACGTAGCACGGAGACTAGTTAAAAATGTTTCGTCCAACAATTGATGAACACCCGATTGCCGAACCTTGAGTAGCCGCGTACCAATAATAGGTTTTCGCCTGGTCCATCCCGTGTGCGGATCGCAAATGTCGCAACATATTATGCCCATACCGTGGTTCTTAGTAAATAATAAAGGGCTGCAAAAGAAAAGAAAAGAAGAATCACGAACGGCCTCCGGAGGCCGTAGTTCTTTGTCTCCTCCGTAGTATCTTGCCACGTGCGCAAAGCGAGGATTGTCCAGTAAGGACGTTATCGGTCATTCTTCTGAGAGACGTTGGGTTGCCCGTCTCGACGCTTGCACTAAGTACCTATTGCCCCTTCCGCGGAATCGTCTAAAGGGCGGGGGCTTCAATCAGCTCGGGAGGTCGTTCTTCAAAGTGGCCTTATTGTGTCGCCGAGCCAAGGCCTAGGTAGATACCTCTAGGTACCTACATAAGTAGAGGAGCTGGGCTGGGCGGGCGGAGGAACGAATTCTTGTCATTTCGCTGATTTTCGAGGAGCTTCATCCCAGGACAGATATGCGTTGTGAGTCCTCGTTCCGACAAATTGCTACTCGTGATGACGACGCGTAAGACAGCAGTGGTCGTATTTATTGCAACTGGCATGGCAAAAGTTCAACAAGGAGCTGCATGGACGGAATGTAAAAGCGCATGCAAAGACAAAGGTGGTCGTAATTATTTATTGCATAGCGACAACAGGCAATAGAAAGTTACCTACAAGAGAAACTTGAAGGAACGCAAAAGCGCTTGCAAAACATCTCATGTCAGGAGCATAATATAACAGCTGTTTAATCCACTGCCTCGATCGTGCGTCTCGCGCCGTATGTAGTTTGCACCATCTCATATCTGTGCCACCTGATCTTGTTGCATAGGTAGCAGGTACCATATTCGAGGAACCGTAAGATACTCCACTCACGCACTCCAAAAAAAACGAAACTCGCTCCAGTCACATTGCACATTGGCCACGACGACAAAAATTATTGCGCCAAGCTCGCCTCAAGGCAAGGGAAGCGAAGAGCGAAGCCATCATTGCATAATATCAAAATTTTATTCGCCATCGTGACCATGACCGACTCCTCCGCTCCCCGCCGCCCCTCCAATCCGGACCTGCTCGACGCCCATCCCATCGGGGACGATTTGGAAGGCCTGGAAGCTCTGCTGAGCGACCATCACGACGACGACGACGGCATGCTCCTCGACGATCTCGAAGACGACGGGTCCTCCGTCCACGCCGTGCTCGCCGAGTTTCAGCTTTGCGAAGGCGACGACGCGCTCGAGCGAGCGGACCCCGAAGAGCGAGCGCGGCCCCGCCGGCGCGGCCAGCGAGAGCGCTCCCCGAGCCTCGATAAGGCGAGGAAGCAAGCGCGATGGGAGGACGACCTCGACGACGCCATGGCCGTCGAGCCTTCTCGAAATCAAGACCAAGAGCCCCCGTGCTTCCAGACTCAGTACGACCAGGCTTTGCGATCGCTCGCCGAATCCATGCGCCGGACGGAGCAATCTCGCCTCCGCGTCGTGGAGCACCGTCGCTCCCTGGCGCCCGCGCAGCGGATGGAATTGGCCCTGGCGCGAGAGCGGCTGCGGGAGGAGAACGAACGGGTCGTCAGGAGGGCGCGGGAGGAGGCGGAGCGAAGGGAAGCTCAACGGCTGCAGGCGCAGCAGCAGCAGGCTCAGCAAAGCTCTTCGTCGTGGTTCCCCCAGCGGGGACGGAGCCTGCTGGCTTACATGAACAACGTGGGCCAGAGGACGCTGTAGGTCGTTGTGGCACACGACAAGAAATGAGGCACAGCGTCGCATTGTTTATATCAAAGCTTTCATCAAGGGCTAAGAAGCGAGGGGAATTGTAAGGAGAATAGGCTATCCATTTTAAAATGTTGACGCAATTTAAACATCGAGGATATTTGTCTCAGCCATTGATAGGTAAGTAGGTACAGAGGAGATTGATCCTGCAGGCACGAGTCCCATTTGAGTTGCCAGCCGGCTCTAATAGAACAGCGAGCTAATAGTTTTCAACTCAAATCAAACCTTTTCACAAGGGTATTTCTATTTTTTGGATCTATGTATCTTGGAGCAGCGCAGTGAAGATGCCCCCGACTTCGTAGACGGACGGCATCCCACCATCCCACATGTTGCCCTCTTCTCTGCAAATAGAAACAAGGGCTCGAATTGGACCATGGCAAAAGCAAAGAGCATGCAAGGATATTGTTCAACAGGCTCGGCAAGGGCGCTTCGGGAACGAGCACGCCACGGCGTGGCATCTCCCCCAAAGGACGAATTCTCCCGGGAACGTTCATCGAAATTTGTTTACGAGCATTTTCGGATCTGACAGAGCTCCGAGTGTCGCACCTCGCCTCAAAGGGGGAATCTTCCGTAGGTCGACCCCCGGGCACTTTGAACGACTCGTGCCCCAAGCCAACGCTTCGCCGTCGCACAGACTGAGCAACACTGCTGGGACCTGCACGTTGCTCAGTTGGTTGTGCTTTTCTGTCCACAATTGAAATGGTTTTGAAAATGGTCACGATTCTAATAGAGCTCAGTTCCATAGTGTTGTGCTTTGCTCGATGGTCACGCATGCATGTTTGGCAGAAATCAATCCATACGTCAATCTATCTTCATAGGTGATCTTGTCTGCCAAGCTAAACATAATGCTAGAGGTAAATAATATCACCCCAAACAGAGGGAGAGCGGTCCGGCCGGTAATTCATGTTTAATTTGCTAACACCACCCAGTGCATTGTAGGACAAGATATTCCTGTTGGATTTGGCTGCTACTACTTAATTTCTCCCCCTTCAGACCTGTTTCAGCCCCTACATAGAAAGTCGGAATTTTTCTCGGACACTTTGCCCATATGGGGTTAACGGGCTGTCCCTAGGGTGTCTAGACAATGAATCGATTTTGACCCGACTCACTAATTCGGCGGAAATTTTTTCGTATTGAAGAAAAGAGTTTCTGCGAACGCCACTTTTAACATCACTACACAATGAGATAAGCTATCTAGTGATGAACAACAAATCAGGGTCTAACTCGTTAATCGGGATGAAAAAAAAATCCTCCCAATTTAGGTTGCCGCGTTCCATTCCAAATATACGGTAGGACCACTGTTTCAGCTGGTGCCTTCGTCAGAGGTTTCTGGCAGTTTCTGGCCATTGAAATATGTAGATGGAAAATTATTCCAAGCTTTGTAGAAACTTGATTTTTCAATCGCAAGCTAGACCTAGGGGGTACGAGTCTTAACTGGCTTTTTGACGCCGGCCATTTGTAACGCTGAAAATCTGAATTATGACGCCAAGCAGAAATTAACGTAGGAAATCTTACATGCCTTTTTTTGGCCTCCGATCCGCCGCCGATGAAGCGTTACACCCCCTCCCTTGCCGAAATCGTCGGAAAATTGCAACACAGGGGGTGCATTCCATCCAGCACATCAAGAGCTTCAAGCTGATGTGCTGAACACCGGCATTGGGCGGGTTTCGTCGGCAAAATCGGCGCCGACCGCTCTCTCCCTCGTACCTACGGCGTGTGTTTTTGCACACAAACCGCCACCATGGACGACCATTGTCGCCATGATTTCCGCCGATTCCGTCAACTCTGCGGATGGTCACCCGCCACCTACGGCCCACATATGCATCGGCATAGATGGGCTGCCGCTCGGCGGTGGCAGCGGTGCCCGCAGGATGCCGCCGGGGCCGTCGACACTGGTGGACAATGACGTCGTGCATCGTCGAAAAATGTAACGCTGCAAGCGCCAGTGGCGCTACTTTACCTTAATATTAATTAAAACCCTGTCACAACATCTTTCATATGCTAGTCATCTAGCAATACACCAAGTCCCATGGGCAGTGCCCCATGGGTTGGGCCGCTAGAGGCGGAGGCCGATGTCATGGTCAAAGGGGGGTCGAGAAAATCTGAATTATGACGCCATACTCCTTACCGAGATGGAGATAAAGTTTATCGAGCTGCGTGCCAGATGGGGCGCACCGCGCACCTCTGCACGTACGTACGGTCCCAAATAGATTGCAAGTAAGTATTTATCGAAAGCTCGCATGCAACGCGTAATTCTTAAGTTGAGACGCTTACACTGATATAATTGAATTTGTTTATAAGGTTGGTTTCGGTGTTTTTATGTGTTGAAAAATATGATTTGGGCTGATGTGTAAAGTTGTTTCCAAATTTGGACTAGACCCTGCCTATTCGTTATCTAGCAGAATGCATGCTATTTTGCCCATTTTCCAAACATCCCCAGGGTGGCCCAATATGAAATGTGACTGATCATACCAACCCCACTAGGTCCTAGTATGATGTCATGAAAGTTTGTCTGAAAAAAATCGTAGGTTCCTCTCCATTCTGGGCCTAGATGTGTATTTTTCAGAGTAGTCTAGGTATGTACATAGAGGTGTACTTATACATACCCACTATTTGGTACTTATAACCAATATGTGTATATTTTTATACAGGATCTGAGACAAAAAAGAATTTGAATAATGTTTACTCCCGTGTAGTGTTAAATGAATGTTTTGAAGGATGCTTTCGTGGGACATGGAGCTGTGCACCACCAAAGATGGGGAGTCTATCGAGTTATCAATCACTTAGACTATGCATCGGTTTAATTATTTTTGAAATATAAAAGTACCGCTTGCTCTATTTTTTGTACATGCAATAGTTAGTCTTACGCCCCAAAAATTGCTGCTGCCGAGCCCGTTGCCTTGTCCAGAGGTCATCTCATGACGCCCCATGTTCTCTGGCACAAGGATGCATGGTGTATACCCTTCTTTGATTCCAAGGCCGTTCGGGGCTGGATTCAGCACTGTTGCAGTCCCAACTCCTGAATTGTTGCTCCAGCCATTACGTCGTCAAAACCTGCAGCCAGAGTTGTCCTCCACTGCACTCAATGCCAACGCACCCTCTTGTCATCTGCCACTGGGGCCTATGGGATGCACTCTTCTCTGATACCGAGGCCATGGGGGACCCAAGCCGACCGTGCTGCGCTTGCAATCCCCCCTGCTACTACTTTATTGCCCGTCATTGTGTCCATTGTCATCCTCCAACACCCATGTAGCCTCAAAACACATGCTCTCTGCGTCCTAACCGACGGGAAGGTATTGGAGGAAATACCAGTTGGTGTGGATGCCGAGGGGGGCTGGGGCCAGCAGTGCAATGGCCTAAAAACATCTAAGAAAAATAATTTCATTTTGACCAATAATGCAGTTCCTGCTGCTTCCCTGTCATCTCCAGCCCCTCTCACTACCCAACTGTTTGTCCTGCAATATTTGACATGTGGGGGGCAAAAGGAAAGGGCCAGTTGGTTTTCAGAGGTGCGGACACAAAAAATAAATGATGCATTTTTTGCCTAACCTACTTTTTTCAATGACCTAGATCAAGGCGCCGCCGACAGCGAACCAGCAGCAACGAACAACGGTTGTGACTCCTTGCAACATGGGGGACCTTGAGGCGATGATTGGTGCCATCAGCGGTGATAATGGCAGTTGTTTTTGGTCGCCAATCCAGAGACGGCTTATGATGGCAACCAGGGTAAAAAATGATTCCCATCGCTGTTGTGAGCGGCTCTATGGCATTTTTTCTACTGCTGTCCCCCCAATAAAACGGCTTCATCCCAATCCGCCCAAGGGGGAGAAGAAGGTCAGGACGAAGCCTTTTTACATGGGAACCAGCTTAAGGGTTGCTGTTCTAGCAGAAGATGGCTAATTGGCAAAATTGGCTTGGATCCCCCCTCAAGACTGGCTTTGATTATGACGGTCTGTTCTCACCCTCACCAGTCACCATTTTTGACTCTCGCGCTCATGAGCTTCCCGACAAGATTTTTCCTTACATAAGTGGGTATGAGTGGACCCTCTATCTACTAGAGCTTGTCAAGTGAAGCTTTAGCCCAGGATTAAAAACAGGCCCCCAAAAGCTAAAAGAGAGACAATTCTGGGGGGAGATTTTTGAACAGGATTTCCCGGAATTCCTAGTTAAGGGCCCCGCTGGTGACAACGATCCAGCCAGGACTTACATGATTAGTGCACCACCCGCCTAACAACATACCGGCAACAGTTTGCTGTCTATAAGGAGTTCAAGAAGAACTGCATATTTCCCGGCCCCAAAATGTCTACCCGCAAAGGAGACGGTAGCTCTAAGCACAACTTCCTGTCTTTGATGATGTGCAGAAGTGTTCAAGATGCGATGATGTTGTTTGTTCCCAGTGTAATGAAAAATTTGCAAGGAAGAAACTTACTGCGTGGTATGCTATGCAACTGAATATGTTCCACAGTTCGGTTATCCAAACAGTAAATCTATTGCAGAAATGCGACAGTGTTTGGTTAGTGATAATGTCGATGGAGGAAAGGATCTAGACAGTGATGAAGTAGAATATGCATATGGAATGATTGAATACTTCCGTCATGAACCATGGTCAAATATCCATTGTACGAGACTGCTGAAATGGAGAACGGTGTTTTGACTGAATGGGAAGATTTGATTGAGATCGACTTCAAGGAGGGCGGGGCATTCCTGGCTGAACCAGGATCCTCCCAAGCTACAAGCTACCCTGCTGGAACACTAGCTGGGGGCTACCTAAGGTCAACCCCCCTGCCACGCGTAACCCGAACAGCCCGAGCTGCCCACGTCACGCATGACGT
>JALLPA010001489.1:0-10747 GCA_036939895.1 Thalassiosira exigua | reverse complement strand
ACCAATCTTTTGACCAATACGCATTCACACAATTCTTTGACCAATTATCCATAAAAAAACGGCCTAACGACCAAGCATACGGTCAATCAAACCATGGCAATCCATTCCATTATAGTAGTATTTTTTGCTACTATTTGTTATTACTAATTAGTACTAGTAGAGCCCCGCTGTCGCCTCCCTCTTCGCCCTTGTCCTCCTTCTTTCCCCCTCCGTTGTCCTCTCGCCCATGGCCCCCACCATACCCATACCCTCCCCGTCGCAGCCAAAGCAGCCGCCCGCCTGGCAATCAGCGCGACTGTCCGGGCGTCGATCCACAGCAACAGCGGCTTTTGAGCCAGGCGGGCTCGGCGCTCCGACAACGACCAGAACTGCGGTCCAGAAAAAAACATTCGTCTCCAGCAAGGTTTCCTGCGAGGAGAGGCACGGCTCGCCCTCTTGCTTGCCTCAACGCATCCCCGCTGATATCTGCGCCTGAAGCAAAATGCCCTCGAAAAAGCGACGTTCCTTCGCCCAGTCCCCCCCCCCATGGTAAAAGCAATCGAAGAGAAAGAAATCGTACGAGAAAGGTCTCTGTCCCCAGTAAGGCCTGATGATTCGAGCATAGGCGCCGGCGAGGGAACCAAGAGGTCATAGGAGGGGGGGGCGGAGGACGCGGGGAGAGGGGGGGGTTGGCGCGGGGGGTGACGTGCACGGGCTCCCCTGCCACTTCCCATTCTGACCCTCCTCCTCTCGACTCGCGACGGAAAAAGGTTCCGCGGCGGCTGTCCGCGGGAGCAGCGAGAAGCGAGAGGAGAGGGTATAAGGTGGTTGAGTGCATTGATTCAGTGGTGATAGGTAAAAATAAACGAAAATCAAACTTACCTTAGGTAGGCTTCAGCCTGTAGGAGTGCTCTTGGTGCCTTTCATCCACTCGTCCTCCACCCGCCCCAATCGAAAAAGACATGGGGCAGAGAGAGGCCAGGCCGCCGTCGGCGGCGGTGGCAGTGAGGCGCTCTGCCCTCTACCCAGGATCAAGGCACTGGGAAGCAAAACTAGCTTCGATTTTACCGTCGACTGTCGACGGCAACAGATGCCGTGGCTCCGTCGAATTGGACACCAGCAGAGGATGGAGATGGGGAAGGGGAGGCAACGCAACGACAAGTAAGGTGGCCGAGGCGGGGATGGAAGGTAACAGCTAGTGGCAATGTGCGGCAGCGAGGCGTTGTCCACATGCGGCCGAGGAGCAGCGGCCATGGTCATAGTCTTGGTCGAGGAATGAAAAAAATGATCAGTCAGATGGGCGGAGTTTGTCGCGGGCGGTCGTTGTTGCAAGCGTGCCTCGTTGCTCGTTGGGACAGCGGACGGGGAGGGCCAACTGAAACTGTCCCGTTTGAAAGAAGCTCCCGCCTGTTCATATGTAAATACCTACGGCCGATCTCTAGCGCGACCGGCAAGGCGCACGGCAAGCGCCGGGGCGGGTGGACCATCCCGTCTAGAAAACACTCTTGCCTGCTCATCTGGCTTTCGGGTGTGTGTGGGATTTGGTAACCTATTCTTCTGTAAATGCCCCAAAACCAAAAACCTTGCTGCCGATTCTCGCACTCATAGGAATAGTAGGGTTTTTAGTCGTAGGAGAAGTCTGAATTAATAATTTGATCGAGTATGTGTGTGATTTTTCATTTTGAATTTGGACGTGAGTGGGAATTGGTTATGTATCAATAATACTCGCGTGAGATTAGAATTTTTGGAAGTTAATTTGTACAAATCGGCAAATTTGTTTGTTTCATTGGTTGTATTTGAGCATAATATGGATTTGGACGCAATTTTGGCCGAATGTCCGTTATTTTGATAATTGGTCGAATATTTGTCTGTACCACATACCACACCCAAATACGATTTGACCAATTGTTCGACCAGGTTTTTCATTGGTGTGGTCCCCTGCCCGTAGAGACCCTGGAGTCACGCATGACCCCGTGATCAGGGTTGGTAAAAACCACTCTTTCGTTTGCCTGCCAAATCCATGCGACATGCCAGACAAAAGACAAAACGAAGGAGCGAGACAAGAAAACGTTCAAAGATAGAGACGACATTTCCCATATGTACTTACAGGGGAGTGCGACAAACTGTACCCCTCCGGGGGGTACAAGTTCCTAGCTAGACTGACCCTGGGGGGTACAACTTAAGGAATCCCTGATGGTGGATGGTATTAGGGAGGTACAACTGCCCAGGATAGGCTGAGATTGAGAGGGGGGTACACGGTATGGAGGTACACTTTGTCGCACTCCCCTGTACCTGCCATGCCCCGCGAGCCCACCCGGACGGGGGGGTTCGGGGGGGAGGTCGGGTAAGAGATGCGGAAAATTCATTTCAGGACCCCGCATAACAAAGAAGTTAATATGTTACCGTATTAAACTACTTTACCTAGGTAGGTATATAAAAGATGATACGGAACAAATATATAGGTATTTTCATTAAATAGATATTTTTATGACGTTTGAGAGTCTGGTAAAAATGGGGAAAATTATTTGACAATAAAATCACCCTTCTTGTTGCCCCCGTAAGTATGTATCTTTGATCTGCCCGCCGATGCCGAGAACAAAAGTCAGAGCGAGAAAAGAAAAAAACCGTTCAAACGCGGTTGCCCCGGGGGGATCGGGACCAGAGGAGGTGGGGAAAGAATCCTTTCGATCCCCCCAGATATTAGACAGAAATTATATTCGATATATTATCCAAACTTAGCTACTAACATTATGAACAAATACACACAAAGTTTGTGAATATCAAATAAAGTCTTTATGTTTCGTACTGAAAGGTTATCGGTATTTTAGGATTCTATTTAAAATTATTAGCATGAAATAATATCGTAAATATGACCCCAGAGGTATTTACCCGAACAACTGCCCCCCCCCGCCCATCAACAGCCATCAACCCCCAAAACACACGCGTGATCCGACCTGGCGAGTGGCGAACGACACGACGATCCCCGCCCCCGCAGAAGATGTGGTGCGTGCACGTCCACGGTGTCTGTTGTAGCGAGCAGGTTGTCGTATCGTAGCGTGGGGGTTCGTAGTGCGAAGCGCGGATGGAGCGATGGATGGACAGAAAAGCGCCTCGACCCTCGACCCTCTCATAATTCCAATCCGTGTTCCAATAGCCGTAGGTCAGGGGACTGTTTCAGACATTGCGAGGTTGTTGCAGAAGGCTGGTTGTCCATCAAGATGGTAAACGACAACGATAACCACCCGGCGGGTCGGAAGGAGAAAGATGCCGACGGGAAGAACAAGAAGGAGGGGCCTCAAAGGCTCAGCTTCGAACAGCTTCGATCATCCATCACCAGAAGGCTCTTTCTTACGTCCCATTCCACTGATACCAAAGAATTCAACGATGTCGTTCCAAGCGAGAGCGTTACCTCAGAGGAGGACTTTCAAAGCAAGGCGAAAAAATCTCTCAGTCGCAAGTTTGGCGATCCGCTCGATTGCAACTTCGATGATGAAATGGGCCGAGAGGAGAGCTTTCGCAGCAAGGCGAAGAAATCTTTCAGCACCAGACTTGGCGATCCACTTGCTGGAAATCTTGATGACGACGATGAGTGAACGCCGGCGCAAAGATTGAAAGAAGCTCATGAAATCCAAGACATGTTCAGAGGGGGGAATTGGACATAAACACACATGAATGTGAGGTCTGAGTATTTGGGAAACGCTTCATGGTACCGTAGAAATCGTGATGGTAATTGCTTTCACCGGCTGAGTTTTTGTGGTTAGAAAGGCTACGGCATCATACCTCAAAAGCAAAAATCACGATGGTATGAGCCATAGTAAAAAAATCTTGCTCTTATGCTACCCTACACATGTTTTGCACCTCTCTGCACAAGCTCAGAATTGCAGACAAGAATCACTTTTCGCCGAGAATGGAATCTTAGCTCAAAATAGAAAAGATGAGTTACAAGCAACAGACAAATGCTCTGTTGTGATACATAGATTATGCGGTCAGGTGAAGACCGCTTCTGGATTCTTAGTCATCACTCTAAGTTACAGCTTAGACAACATGTGTACCTAGCTCTGTCTAAAAGGAAGCGATATTTTTGCCGTTTTTTTTTATCGCACTGATGAAGTTGAATCGTCATAATCGCCCAGTTTGGTCAAGATCTGGCGTCTAATATTTATTCACTTTCACTTCGAAAGTGCATTGCCAACATCCTGCGCACATAATTATAAAAAATGCTTGGAATGACTAACGAGCTAACTAATCATGCGCCCTTGTTTAACCTTCCATTGACAGTTTGATCCATAAGGTGTTATTGCTCCGACTCTCCCACCCTCACCACCTTTCCACGAGGAGCCCACCATAGTTCTTCAATTCCAGCAGGGGCGTCCTGGGAGGAGACTTTGGCACATGCTGAGACCACAAACACGCCACATTGGAAGAAGGCAATGCGGGCTAAATGGCTCTTGTCGTCGTCACCATTGGACAGGTCAATTGTCCTTCGAAGTTGACCGCACCACATAAATGGCTTTTTGCCACTGGCATGAGACGGTTGCTTTTCAGCGCAACAAAACTCGAGAGTGACTTTGCATTTGGCCATGACATCTTCCGGGACCCAGTCTGTTTGCAAGAATGATGTGAGCTCGGAATGAGAGGTAACTTGCTAATGATTTAGAACAATACTTACCCTGAACAGTCATGTTGGCATCCACTTGAATAGCAGACCCAAGAGGTAGAGAGAGCTCGGAATGGTTGTTCTCCCCGTCTACGCTCACACTCAAAGACACGGGAGGCTTGCAAATGCGGGATGCGAACGACTTGTGCTCGTCGATGATCTCCCCTGTAAAGTATCAGAAGAAAGGGAAACAAGACAATTGATGAAGCTGTCAAAAACAGAAGTCGCCAAACAAACTCGATAGTTCACCAGGTCTCACTCAGGCAGCGCGAGGGAATTCGGACCCTACCCGTCCTCTTCATCTTTTCCGTGTTCCCGTCTGCATCCTCCACAGCCTCAGACTCCCACTGCAGTGCTGTCCGCGAGACAAGTTCTGCGGCAAGATCAGTAACGTCACCATTCTCGTCAAAGCGGTCGATGCGTGGAATTACAACTGGAATTTTCACGCTGACGCCCGAGGTTATGCGTACAGTAGGCATTGGACTTCCTTCGAACCCACCAACCAGACCCTTCCTATTGGACAGAATAATTGTTGAGTTGGTCTCATTGGCAACCGCCATCAGGAGGACAACTTTAGCCGACGAGTGCAAAGCAATGCGGCAATGTGATTCAGCACAAGGATGAATCTGAAGTTGTCTTAACACAATTGGCCCATACCTTCGTCTGAGGACACATGGACGCCCTGGTCCATCCCCACCCTGTTCAACAAGGAGTAATCCACAAGTTCTTCCCCAGAAGCAAGGGAGGTCGTGGTGAATTCATCTGCCTGCGAGCAGAAGGACGCGCGCGAGCGAGACATGGCCCGGTGCCGGTCGTTGCTGCTCTCCCAATTGCCACTGCGTGAAGAATCAAGCCTGCAGCGTTGCTGCACCAACGAACGGCAGAGCTCCGTGTATGCGCTTCCCCAGCTAAGATCAGACCGAAACGTCAAGGAAGATATGCGTGGCCCCTTGACACGGATGATCCGCAGGCTCACCTCCCGCTTGCGCCAGATCTCGGTGGCGGGGTTGGGCGAGGGTCCACGATAGCGAAATCGTATGCGCACGTTGCCGCCATTGGCAAGCTGGTCACCCATGTCGTGAGTTGCGGCGATTTGGAACTTGACAATGCTACCTTCGCCCTTGTTCTTGCTCTTGTCGTTGATGCTGCGGAGATTCAGCCCCTCAGCTATGACCTTCATCTTGAGGGGCGGGAGCCCATCGCACTCCATCATCTCTTCAAAGTCTTCTTCCTCAGCTTCTGAATCTGTCTCGGTAAGGACATCCTCTTCCTCCTCCAGAGCAGCGGCCAGTGCATCTGTGTCAAACAGAGTCTCGTCCGGTATACCAGGGAGACCCACAGCGAGGACTTGAAGGCGTTCAACCTCTCCCATGCCACTTCTACCAAAATCGTTTTCAAGACGAAACGGTGGCAAGGCGAAGATCTCCCCGTCGGACAAGTGTACAGGAACACTTTTAGAAGTGAAGGGGGAACAAAGAAGATTGTGACACAAAAATGTTCAAGGAAAAATTGCAGCCCCCCAACTTGTGCTCACCTGGCATCCTCTTCCATAGGGGATTGAGAGGTGGCAAAAGACACCAACAGGTTGGGCTGTGCTGGCACTGACTCTAGGCGAACAACCATCTGCTTCTCGTCCCTCTTGGGTTTGGTATGCTTACTGCGCTGGTACACAGATGCCGGTGGTGGCATCTGCGGGATGGTTTCTCCACCATCGTCAGCTTCTGCTTCCTCGTCGTCCGTTTTTCGGAGACGGATGGGAAAGCTGCGGTTGAGGCACGTCACGCGCAAGCCGACAACGTCAAAGATGTCCGGCTCTGGGATGGCCTCCTCAGCCGATTGCGCTGCCTCCGTCGATCCCTCCTTGGGCGTCTTGTTGACAGCAACGATGAAGGGGAAGTGGACTGCGAAGCTGCTCGTTTTTGCGGGGACAGTGAATGACAGCGGCGGCGCCTCGACGCGTTCGGACGGAAGGCCTTCGAACTCGAGCTGGCAGGATGGCACTTCAAGGGGGACCGCCAGCCGGTTGCGGAACTCGATCATGATCGTGCGCTCCTCCCCCTCGGCAATCAGCGTCGTTTGGATCTTTCCCTTCTCCTTCGTGCCCTGCTTCTTCGCATAGGGATTGAAGAAAGTGGACATAGAGTGGGTGGCAAACTTAGCCGAGTAACCCAATGCCTTCGTCCGCTCTAGAAGGAGGTGCGTATCGCCCTTGACGATCTTCGCCGAAGTGACGACCAACGGCGGAGGGAGGGGCGGGTCGGAGGCTGGGCCTCCCTCGCCGCCGTCGTAGACACCGATGCCCCCCGCCTCATGTTCCGACGATGCGCCCATCCGCTGCCGCAGATCCTCCACGTTCGCCATGCAGATGAGTTGCGCGCGCGCGCACTTTTCGAAGTCGATCTTGGCCGTCACGCAGCTCATGGAGGTGACGGCGGCCGAAAGCGCCGACGCCCGGGCAACCGACGCTCTTCCCCCGCCGGCGGCGGCGCCTGCGCCTGCGACGGCGTTTACAAACGGGAGCTGGACGTGCTGGACCGGGTCGTCCTCGAGCCACTTTGACTGGGACAGGGACAGCGCCGAGGGGGGCGAAGGAGCGAAGAAGGGCGTCTTGGCCATGGTGACAGCGGCGCGAGAGACCTGTCCCCGCTGGCCGTGACGGGAGTCGTCGCCAAAGGAAGACATGGGCCGTCGCGAGTCCTGTTCGGCGGAATCAAAGCTGCTCTGGTTACGATAAGCGCTCCCATCTTCTCCGTGCATCTGTGGGGGCAGCGCAACTGGTCCCTGGCCTGCCGAAATTTCGTTCAACAGCGCGACGAGGAGCTCGGTGGCTGGCCGGAGTGTTCCAGAGAAGAGATAAGACGAAACGAGCGTGGGCAACGTTGGCATCGGAGGCGTCGAGGCAGCGGTCGTCTCGCTCCCTTACGCACAAAGCAATACGCGGACGTCGCTCACCACATTCCGCCACGACCGCGTCCGCGGGCTGCGACGACAATCCCTGGAGCGCGGCGGCCCGGAGCGTCGCCCAGCCGTACCTCGTCGTCGGGCCGTCGCTGCCGCTTTCTGCGCCAGATCCCTCATCCCCATGCTCGAACGCGTTTCCCTTCCGCGAGTACAGATGGGACGCCGCGAGGTACAGTCCGGAGCATAGTCGGGAGGCGTCGCCGCCCCCTCCGCCGTCGCCACCGTCGCAGCACCGCGCCATGGCTTCGGCGGCAACGAGGGTGAAGAAGGCGGCCTTGCGGGGGAAGCGAAGGCGGCGGTGGGGTTGGGCAGCTGCGGGGCTTCCCCATTGCGTTTCCTGGTGGATTCGACGTGGGGTGGCGCATTTTGGATGAGAAATTTCTTCAACAGGGCGACTCTCTACATGCGACACGCTTCCCCAGTCACTCCATGGTCACCCTTCCTTCCCTTTGAGTCCAAGCAATCGACAATGCCAACGACTATTTTTTGCCCCATCCGTGTTCTTGGCCCATGTATGTTCTCAATCAACCTGCGTCTCTGCATGTGAGTGCAACTACCCCTATTCAAGTCCAGTACAGTGCACGAATGGAATCTGCCCTGGCCGCGTAGCATGCTTGAGAGGGTATATGTCCCACTGAACGATCAATGTGTGTGTGCCAAACCGACAGATTATCGCCTCGTCCCCCGCCGCACTCCTCTGCTCTGGAGCCTTCGAATCGAGATTCGATGAACCCTCCATCTGCCTCGTCGCCCCCAACCGTCTCACCTTGGTCCCCGCCAGGCACATCCTCGCGCACGCCGCGGCGACGTCGGCCCGGCTCCGATCGTCCAACCCCCCCGCGCTCGCGGCCCGATGGAGCAACTCCGCGAACTTCCGCCCCCGCTCGATCGAATCCCGCGCGAGCAGATCCCGGACCTCGGACCCCCCCAGGTCGAGGCGCGAGACGGTGGTGCGCTCCCATCTGGGCAACGATTTCGTCCCCCCCGAGGGACCCACCGCGTCCGGCCCCGCGTCCCCCGCGTAGCAGTGCGTCCCCTCCCCCCATCTACAGCGCAAGTGTCCCTCCTCGCTCTCCTGGACGTACTCGGCCAGCTTGAGGAGCAACCCCGCGTGGAGGCTCGCGAGCGCCTCGTGGCGACACAGCACGCTCATCGCCTCCTCGACCAAAGCCGACACCGCCTGGGGCAACGTCGTCTTCGTCCGATCCACGGCGACGTTCCTCCCTCCCGCGTCTCCCTCCCCGCCCGCCTTCCCCCCCGCCGCGCCCTTCGCGATGGCCAGCGCCATGACCTCCTCCGGCAGCTGGAAGTTGCTCTCCAGGTACTCGTCCACGCCGTGCCCTCCCGCGTCGGCCATGGCCACGAACGCGCTCGCGCACCCCTCCAGCGCGCTCGCGTACCACAGCGGATCGTGGGAGTGGCGGGTCAGCTCGGCCGCGCGGGCGTACCGCTCGTACGCGTCGATGGGACTCCCGGCCATGAGGGACAGGTCCGCCGATCGCTTCTCGTGCCGCCCGAGGTCTCGTCGCTTCAGGGCCTCGAGGTCGCGGGAGGTGGGGCCGGCGGAGGGAGAGGAGGAGAGGAGGTCGCCGCTCGCGTCGAGGTCCAGGGGGGTGACGAGGCGGGCGCCCGCGGTCGTCGAGCCCGCCCGACGGATCGCCGCGGGAGGGTGGGTCCCCTTCCCCCCCGCGGCGCCCAGGGGGTCCTGCCGGGCGGCGACGGCCTTCCGCGTGCTGTCGATGGCGTTGCGCAGGCGGGCCCCGACGCCGAAGGCCTGGGCGGGGGAGTCGGTCGGAGGAGCCGCGGGTGAGGGAGCGGCGGCGGCCTCCGACGAGAGAGACGCGATCGAGGCCGACAGGGACGCCGTCCGATCCGACCCGTGGCTGCTCCCGCTTGTCGACGAGGCGCCGAGCGAGCTCCCTCCGCCTCCTCCGCTCCCGCCGCCGCCGCCGCCCGACTGACCCTGGAGCTTGTTGTACACCAAGCTCTTCCCCAGCGCGTCGTTCTCGCGGATCCTCCGCTCGGCGTTCCGAAACAGCGCCACGGCGAGGTCGCTCACGACCACGTTCCAGTGCAGCGCCATCATCTGCGAGTTCGTCGTCCCCGCCCCCAGCTCCAAGGGGGGGAAGGCCACGAGCTGATTCGCCCGGAAGCGCGTCTGGCCCAAGTTCACCCGTCCCATCAGCGTCTCGTCGAAGCTGTCGAAGACGAACATCCGCACCAGGACCGCGCGTCCGTCCCCCGCGCCCACGGCCACGTCCTCCCGATCGGACGGGGGGGCGTGCGCCCGGGCCCAGCGGACGAGGTCCTCCTCGGCCCGCCAGAGGTCGCGCGTGTCCCGGCAGTCGCGCAGGTTGAGCACGCCCACGACGGCGGAGGTGCCCCGGTGGGGTTCGAGGTCGCGCCACGGGTCGCGAGGCTTCGACGGAGCGCCGCTTCCCCCTCCGCCTCCTCCCTCGTCCTCGCCCCGTCGCTTCGCGGAGGAAGGGAAGTCGGGACCCAGCCGATCCCGGGCCATCCGACTTCCCTCCGGCCTCCCGTCGAAGGCCCGCACGCGCTGGCATCCCGACCCCCAATCGTGCGACTTGAGCGGCGTGGCGTCGTACCTCCAATCTCCCGGGCGGGTGAGCTGGGAGTGCGGCAAGACCAGCACGATCTCGGACGCGTCGGAGGAGGAAGGGGAGGCGGACGGCGCCGACGGAGCGGCGGAAGGAGGGCGGCGATGCGGCGATCGTCCCGCCTGACTCGCGTACTCGCGGAGGGATCCCAAGAGGCGGACGAAGGATCGCTCGCTGTGGGTCGGCGCCGATCCTCCTCCTCCTCCCCTCCGTCCCGCGGGGGCGGCGGCGTCCGATCCCGCGTCGCGAAGCGGGACGTCCTCGCTCCCCTCGCCCTCGCCCTCGCCCCCGCCCCCTTCTCCTCCGCTTCCGCCGCCTCCTCCTCCTCCTCCTCCGTTCCCCGACCCGGAGCGGCGGCGGACCGACAGCGGCACCACGGCCACGGCGTGCATGGCCGCGTCGCGGAAGGAGGGGCGGCCGGGGAGCTGGCTGTGCGCGGGCGCGGCGGGGGAGGCGGAGGACGGAGGGGCGGGGTCGGCCGCGGCGGAGGAGAAGGGGGCGGGGGCGAGGGCGAGGGCGAGGGGAGCGAGGA
>JALLPA010001488.1:0-10781 GCA_036939895.1 Thalassiosira exigua | reverse complement strand
TAAAAGTGCGACGACGACCGAATCTTCCGTCGAATCTTTCTCCCGCGATCCTCCTTCGGTTCTCCGCACCCTCTCCGATCCCTCCGTTCCGATTTCGCTTTTGGTTTTTTACCTCTGCACCTCGCGCGCGCCCCTGTTGTGTGTTGTCGCTCTTGAGCGCGCATTTACGAAGGGGTTGACAATAAAGTAATGAACAAAACAAAACGCGAACGCTGGACAACGAACGTCTGCATTCCCCGTCCCCTCGCCCCTACCTACGATACCTACCTATGTTGTATCTACGACAGGTATCGTACCTATGGTACCACGATGGTACGATACCTCTCGACGAAGATCGATTCCCTCTCGAGGCCGGCCGAAAACGGCGGTGGCGGGGGAGCGGGGAGGAACCGTCGTTGGAGTCATCGCGTTCGTCGAATCTACGGCCGAGGGGGGTGCAGTTACCTTGAAACGAAAATTTTGATATTATTTGCAAATACAGAGGCAAATAGTATTACATATTATATGTATTTGAAACATATGCTAATATGCATATAAAAAAGCTGCTTAGCGAAATACCGGTACTTGTTGTTTTTAAAAATATATTATATCTTTTTTAGGTGCGACTTACACTCTCTAGGTCCGGGCGGGAGACAATCGAAATTTTTATCTTAGTGTAACACCCAAGCAACGATCGCCGTCGTGCATCTGCCATGACATGGCCATGCCATGTCTCCGATCTGACCGTCCGCCGGGGGGGTGAATCTATCTGTCTATCTCGCTGGGGACAGATCCGCCGACCACGACCTTGCTCGGCGGCGGCATCGGCGGCGGGCTTCGACGAGAGGTCGACGCTTGCGATATACGCTTCGCCATCCATCGGACGCGCCGCTCGCATCCTCATCCTCGGACCCTACNACGTCCCGAAGGGTCTCTACTTGTAGATTAAATATCCCGTGCTAAGATACTACCTACCTACCTACCTACCTTTTTGTTACACAAGTGTAAGTTTCTTGAGTAAAATTTTGAGCTAGCCAAGGCTAAACTAATGCCTCGTTTTTGTTGGATTTTAGGCCCTGGACATTCAATTTTATCTTCTCGGTAGCTGTGTTTTCATGTTCTCGTCATTTATATTTATTACGCTCAATATTGTATGACATGATTTCGAATAAGTAAAGTGGGGACATAACTATATATTAGTATCTCCAGCAACAGAACTGAGTTCACCAGCAAGGTTACTCATAGATAAATACCCCACATACAGTCAGTAGGACAGCACAAAGCACAAGTATTGGCAAATGGAATATTCAGCACTCAGCACGTAGATTAATCTCTGATAATGATTATGGGTTCTAGAAGTAGAAGACTTCATCCGCCGAGCACGGACGTTCTTGTTCTTTTATTCAACTTCAACTCCGCCCCGTCGCTGCCTCGGGAAATGCACCAATGGGTGGGAAGATGATGGAATTTGACTTCCAAATCAAGCACGAAGAAGCTCAGAGTGATAGAGTTGTGCATTGACTTATCATGGGGATGATATTGGTCGATCTTCATCAAAAGTCGCCAAAGACGGAACATTGCCCATCTAGAGGTACAACACCACTATTTTCCAGGCAATCAAAACATCTACCTACCTACCTTCGTAGGTACTTTAATCCTCAACCAAGGGACCAACTCCAAGCGCTGAGTAGTTAAAAATCTCTCTCCAAGACTTTCATCTTCATATTAATTCCGCAATGGGAAGAAAAATTTCTTGAGAAAGACAAGCCGGAAAAACCATAACTTCGTGCCAATACCGCCCTTCACCTCAAAATCCAACACTTGCCTCCGACGCGAGCTTGCTTTCCAACCCACGAATCCCTACCTACCTACCTACGCTTCCACCATGGTACCCACATTGCCTTAGAAAACACAGGTACCAGGATGAAACACAGGGCGTTCCTGAAACTGACCTAGAAAACACAGGGCGTTATTTTTTAGAAAAAGAAGGCCCTTCGTTTTCTAATACGGTCTGCCCGTCCATCATCTATCAACACCGTCATCCATCATCCATCTCGCACCCGCCATCCAGCGCCATGCCCCGTTCTCATTGTCTCTATCCTTTTGACACATTGGATGCCCCCGACACAATCACTCCCGTCACCCGCCCCCTCAGATTGACCCACCCAGCACGTCCGCCATGCTACCGTGTCGCACGTTGTGTGTTGTAGCTGGTGCTGGCACTGATGTGCGCGCAGGGGGATGCGATTGGCGCGACAGGAGCGGCAGTGATTTCTTCGCAAAACGACCAATGACGTGAGCCCCTCCATGCCAGAAGATAGTGATTATGAAAGGATGATTGACTGGGACTGGACTGAAGGTACCATCGGATGAGGAGGACATGTCAATTTATTTTGAGAAGGACTCAGAGGAGAGTTAGATGAGTGAATCTGAGTGAGGAATGCAGGAGTGAATACTTGATATTGTTGTTCAATGAAAAGCTTATTAGACAAGCAATGATAATGTTTTAAAGATTGAGTGTGTTTGCACTAAGTTATGTGGTCTTTTACTAATACTGTGAAGGTCGCTAAGTGAGAAAATGGGCCAACCAAGAAAACACAGGTACCTTTAGAAAACACAGGGCGTTCTGAAAATATGCCTTGGAAACACAGGGCGTTCCAAGTTAGAAAGCAAAGGGCGCGTGTTTTCTAAGGCAATGTGGGTATGGCCATCAGAACGATGGCCATAACGCGGCCGTCGTTGTCGTCTTCGCGACCGACGCAACCACGCGGCGTCCTCCCCCCCGCCGCCCCCTCGAGGGCCTCCGCCGCCATGTCCTCCTCCGGCCCCCCGTCGCCGGGATCGCGATCGCCCCTCTCCAGCCGGCGCCTCCCTCGCTCTCGCTCTCGCCCCCGCCGTCGCGTCGACGACGTCTCCCCTTTGACTTCGACGGACGCGACGGAAAACAAAAACCGGCCTCGTCCGCCGAAGGCCGCTCGTCCGCCCCCCCCGCCGTTCGCCCGGATGGTCCCCGCCGTTCGCCCGGACGAAAAGAGACGACTGCGAAGCCGCCGATCCGCCGCCGCAGGGATGCTCGTTTCGCCGCGCCGGGGAGGCAGCGGCCGCTCGTCCGCCGAAACGAAGCGCGAGCAGGGTGAGTTTTCCTTTCCGTTTTCGTCGATCGACGCGATTCGATCTCCTTCCTTCCGGGAGGGGGCGACTCGTCTCGCTCGGCATCGGCATCGGCATCGGCATCGGCATCGGCGGCGGGCTTCGAGGAGAGGTAGGTCGACGCTTGCGATACGCTTCGCCATCCATCGGACGGCCGATCGCATCCTCCTCGCCATCTCGTCGCCCTCTTCCGGGAAGACGCACGGCCCGATACTCTCCGCTCATCCATTCCGCTTTCCGACATCATATCATGGGGTGCGCCTCGTCCAAGTCCTCCTCTTCGGGGGGAGGAAGAGGAGGCCTCACCGAGACCGAGCGCGTCATGGGGGGCCGACGAGGAATCGACAAGTCCGAGCGACACATGTCTTCGGCCAAATCCGCCTCGGAGCGAACGAAGGCGCGGGAAGTGGCCGACTCCGTGAAACGTTCGGGGAAGAAGCCGCGAGACGCTTTGTTGCCTCCTCCGAAGGTGAACGCGAACGGACAACTGGTGGCCGAGGAAGTGGCCAAGCGGATCAGCGGGAGCGTCGAGGGGCGCGAGGTCGTCTTGGGCGATGACGCCGACGGAGGCGACGACGACTGTGCGACGACGAGTCCGACGATCCGCATCTCCTACGCCGCCTTGACCCAGCGGGGATATTACCCCGACGATCCTCACAAGGAAAATCAAGACGCGTATCACGTGACCTCTACAAACTTCGCGTCCGGAACAAGCGACGCGTTTTTTGCGGTGTTCGACGGCCACGGAGACGACGGACACGCGTGCGCTCGATATTGCCAGAAGACATTGCCCCGGTCGGTGAGCCAGCAGGTCAAGAAGGCTAGGGCGGCCGAGAACGCCAAGCGGTTGAGGGAATTGGAGCGACGGGGGGAATCGAAGCCGAAGAACGCGTTCCATCCGAAGAATTGGCCGGAGTTGGAGGGCGACGCGTACGAGGAGTGTTGTCGAGAGGCGCATGCGAGGTGCAACCAGGCCCTGAGGGAGGACAAGCACGTGAGTTCTTGTCCGCGGCCACGGTCCGACGGTCGTTTCGGGAGGCGTTCCGCGCCTCTCCGTCGGCCGCCTCGGCGCTTGGACGGGCGCCGCATTCGTCGGAGAGCGCGCACCTTGGTCGTTTTCTGTCCTTTTCGAAGGCCGTTATCGCCGAGAGGGACCGCGTCCGTAGTCTCTCGGATGCTCCGCGGGCAGCTCGGCCGGGCGCGTCGCGAACGCGCCCCATCGCTCCGTGGGAGGCAGTAAGACAAATGCGCGTCGCTCGAGTGTCGCCGGGGTCTGGGCGCGTCGCGGCGCGGATGCGCTCTGGGTGAATGCGTGCCTCGCCGAGGGACCCGTCTTTGGCTCTCGGCGGCGACTTTGTGCGAGTCGACAAAGTTGGGGACGGGCGGGTACGTCCAGACGCGCCCCTCTTGCTCCGAGAGGCAGAAGACGAAGCCAGCACGAGCTGGCTCCTGCGGACGTCGGGGTCCGCGATTCCGGGACGGGGCGCCCCCCGCTGCGCGAGTCCAGATATCGCCGCTCGGGGCCTCCGTCTACGGCTATTCCCGAAGGAGAGCCTCCCGTCCGGCTGCCTAGAGATTGTCCGGGCACGTCCTTCTGCCGGCCGGGTGTCTATATAGATGCGGCGGTCTTTGGCGTTCGAAGAATCCTTGTTCGATGCCCCAACAACTCGCTGCCTCGGCTTGCTGGACGACGTTGCGTTGCGCTCTTCGTGTCTGTTGATTTGTTCTGAGGAGCTCTAACCGAGGAACGGGCAAAGGTTTGGGTNTTGCGTTGCGCTCTTCGTGTCTGTTGATTTGTTCTGAGGAGCTCTAACCGAGGAACGGGCAAAGGTTTGGGTAGCTCGCATGAAATCAAGAAGTTGAGGCCTGGCACGTACTGTGGAATCCCATGGCTTGAGTTGAGGTGGCCTTGACGGTCAACATTGGCGCCTCAGTCCGTTTCTCTATGCACGTGCTCATTTATCATTCCGGTTGTCACAACAAACGTCAGGTAAAAGATTCCTTGAGCGGCACGACCGCCATCTCGGTGGGGTTCCATGCTGGCAGAATGACGATATCCAACGTCGGGGACAGCCGCGCCGTGCTGGGATACCGCATGAGCGACGCGAACCTCGACCTGGGGTCCACTCCGGCCGAGGAGGAGAAGAAGGAGATCGGGGACGACGGCGACTCGGTCCAGACCGACGACCGGGGGACGTCGTCCTCCGCCGCCCCCTCCCACAAGCCCGGCGACCTCGTGGCCGTCCCGCTCTCGGAGGACCAGACCCCCTATCGGAAGGACGAGCGGGAGCGGCTCAAACGGGCCGGGGCGCGGATCATGAGCATCGACCAGATGGAGGGGTTGGTGCCCATGCACGACGACTGGGGCGAGGTGGACCTCGGGGTCGACATCGACACGGAGGGGGATCCCCCGAGGGTGTGGACGCAGGATCACAATTACCCCGGTGAGGACGCCTTTGGACCGTGTTGCTTGTGTCGTCTGCCGTTTGCCAATAAGGTTCCGAACGGGCGGCGTTGACATTTCAACTCGTCCCGTTCGCACCGTACGCGCAGGCACGGCGTTCTCGCGGAGCCTGGGCGACTCCATCGGCGAGGACCTCGGCGTGTGCGCCGATCCCGAGTTCGTGACGAAGGACGTGACGCGCGGGGACGAGGTCCTCGTGATCGCGTCCGACGGCGTCTTCGAGTTCCTCACGAACCAGCGCGTCGTCGACATCTGCGGCGAGTGCGACGGCAATCCCATGCTCGCGTGCACGCGCCTGCTGGAGGAGTCGTACGAGCAGTGGCTCGTGCACGAGCTGCGCACGGACGACATCACGTGCATCGTGCTTTTTTTGAAGAACGGACGGGAGGACGACGGGAGGAGGATCGCGGGGCTGATGGGGAAGAGGCACAGGATCAAGGCCGCGAAGGGCGGGTTGAATCGCAGCTTGGTGATATCGGAGGAGCCGGAGCCGGAGCCGGCAGCAGAATGATGAATCGGCGGTCGCCTCGGTGCCTTATAGTTCGTTCGTGCTTAGGGGGTCGTGGCCCGTGTTCGCTACTAGTATTCAATGTCTTAATTTGTCTTCAGTGTGCTGAACATATCCAAACAGAAATCTATCTTTCATGCAGTAGATCCGACCGGACCAAATCCCACATGTACTGAGTCTACCGAACGAACACCTGGCAAGCGTAGTCAAGCCTTGTCCATGCCTATTCACGCAGTAGAGTGTCGCTGCCATCCAAATCCAAACCTTCAACATCACCAAGCTCACCGTGCCAAGAATCGACGGTCGTGGCGGAAAACGATCTCTCACTGGGTCCGGCAACTTTAATCGCATCAACGTCCACGTCCTTTCCGTGGCTCACTTTCACTTAGACTCCAGGTCACACGCTGGCCGCTGCCGAATTTGGAGAGCCAGGCTGTCTTGCGACGTTCGGTCATCGCTTCCGTGCGCACATCTTCAACTTCGCCAGACACCCGTGCGAGGCATTCTTCGATTTCCTCCGCGAACTCGGCCACCTCTTTGGCAGTCATGAGGCCCTGAACTTCGAGCTTGTCGAAGTAGTCCGCGGCCCTGTTGAGAAGGATGCGGCCTAAATACGTCATGGTGCAAGGGCATATACATATGTCGATAAAAGTCAGGGAGGAGACGCCAGATCGAAGTAACAAAAGCAATGGGCTGTACGTACATGCATAAAGGGACATCACGATCTGGACATTCTCGTTGTCAAATGCCTTCAGCGCCTTATCTGCCAGTTCAACCTGGTGATCACTTCCACAAACCAGACCAATGTGCCAAGTACTATGTAAGAGATGCCTGAAGCATTGAATTTCAGCACGAAGTAAAATGGAGTGCTTACCATTCATCAAGAACGAACTTTTCCACCGCCGTAAGATTGCCNATTTCAGCATGGAGTAAAATGGAGTGCTTACCATTCATCAAGAACGAACTTTTCCACCGCCGTAAGATTGCCGTCTCTAGTTTTGACAAACTCAGTTTTGAACACATTCCTCGCCCACCGATGAGCTTTAGTGAACGCAATGATCTGTTCCACTTTGCCCTGAAGGATGAAGAAATCGACATTGAAGTCGAGGGCAAACTTCCGGCGCTTGATGTTTCGCTTCAATTTGAAGTACCTGTGATAGAAATGCTCCGCGTGCATCGCGAAACCCTCAGAGGCAACAAGTACGCCGTTCCAGTCCGAGAGAGGCATGCCTTTGCCGACGGCATCCCATGCGAAATCCAGCGACTTATTGAGAGTGTTCACGATGAAGCCGCGTGGCTCCAACTCTCCGTTCTCTACCAGGTGGTGATAGGCATGACGAAGGATATTGACAAAGACAAGCCGTTCTTCTTTCACCGATTCATCTGTGTACCTAGTTCTAAAGTCAAATACACTGCGTTGATCCCCTTTCTTCAAGCGGTTGGCCTCAACGCTCATGCGGCGTTTTCTCAAGATTCCAGAACGAGAAGAGCGTGGGTCGTCGTTGTCGTCGTCAACTGCTTCTTCCAGTTCAATACCTTCACCTTTGTACAGATATGGGATGACGTTCTTCAGTCTTGGTGCAACGTAGTTTGCCGATGATGACGAAGTCTAGAGTAGAATGGGTGAGAGCTTATTACTTCGACTGTGTGCGTAATCCAAGAATGTTTGCTCACCTTGTGTTCATCGACGGCTGACATGAGATCCTCATAGGTGATCTCCCCTGCGTTTTGTTGCGGGCGGTAATGAGTTTGTGTTGCGCTCATCCACTCATCCACTATGTGTGCGGTACCAGAGTGGGCACAAAATACTCACTAAGGAAGGGTAAGTATTTCTTCACCTCAGTAAAGTCGACTTCTTGGAACCGCTTCTCGGTCAGTATCAGGATGTATTCTTTCAACGTATGATGAATCAAATGCTGGTGGTAGTTCTCAACGACCTTTTTGCGCGTGTCTGTAAGTTCCAAATCAAGCTCAGTACACGAGGGCACACAGTCCACGGGGGGACAAAAAGTAAGGTAGTGACTGCGCTCGCTCACCCGATGGAGTCACCAGCCCGAGTTTCTTTAGCAACGGGCCGCTCGTAGGGCCGTTGACGACCAGAGTCAGTAGGGCGATCCCGCCCACCATGCCAAAGAGCTTGTCCGTGAAATCCCGAAATTGCAACCGCGTCTCTTCGTCGAGTTCCGCGGCGGACGTGATGTGAACTTTTGAATGCAGCACGAAAAAGGGATCGTCAGTACATGATATGCGTGGCTTGAAGGCAGCTACATATGATCTCACCTATTTCAGCGTGTAGGGACAGGGCCAAGGCGATTCCAACCGCTCCACGCAATCCTCCATAGCTCATGAACACCGACTCCCTGAGAAGGGCCGACATAGTTGCACGCGTGAGCGTAACGGGGAGAGTAATTAGATAAGGACAGCACTGCGATCTTTGCATACCTCCAGTTTGTCCCTATCCCAATCCGAGACGTGATGGGGTAAAACGCAAACACGAGGAAGAAGCGAATGATCACCACCATCACAAACAAAAGGAGCAGGTAGGCCTTGTGCGGAGCAAGAGAGAGAGAATAATACAGGGTGCAATATGTAGTAAGTAGTGCGCCCCCCGATAATACACGCATAAACATGAGACTGAAGCATCGAACACTCGAGCGCTATCGGGAACTCTCCACTCTCACCCAATCCATCCCCCCGAACCGATGTTCCCTCGTCGCCTCGTACCGCGACGTCCCCGAGACGATGTCGCCCCACACGCACCCGCCCAGCGCAAAGAGGAGGGTGTTGAGGAGGTACTCGGTGATCTCCCAGAAGCTGTGCGAGAGGTGGTCGTCGTTGTACAGCGCCTCGCCGAACGCTGGGTGGACACAGGAGCGGACGTCATAGAGAGCGTGGGCGAGAGAAGAGAGAGAGATGGATGTGAGCGATAGACCATAGACCTGGCTCAGCTCTAAGTTCTAAGTGCTGTCCACTCACCTTTCACCGTGACCCCGCAGAACACCACCGCAACGATTCCCGAGCAGTGCGCCAACATCTCGCTCGTGAAGAAGGTCAAGTACGCCGCGGCGATCGTCGCGACCACCTGGACCACGGCGTCCTCCTTCCCCCATCGGCGATTGAGCATGTGCAGCACCACCAGCAATCCGACGCCGAAGGCGATCCCGATGCACGCGCCGCCGAAGGCCAGCCGGAAGAAGAGGAGGAATCCCTCGCCCCATCCCACGTCGTGCCCGACGTCGGGGAGGCCGATCTCGGAGAGGAAGCGGAGGCTGAAGATGCGGTAGAAGACGACGGCCGATCCGCCGTTCAGGAGGGATTCGCCGCTGATGTGGATCTGTCGAAGGACGAAGAAGAGAGAGAGGCGGCACAGACGCAAGAGGCGATAGAGTGGGGGTGAGGTGCCATCCTATCGGAAGCGGCGTTGGATCGATTATCGAGAAACGCAGAGAGCACTCGCCTTGAGCCTCTGCGGCGCCCCCAGCTCGTTCAACAACACCGCCACGGCCACCGGATCCGTCGCGGCGAGGATGCTGCCGAAGGTCATGCACAGATCGAAGCTCCACCCGTACGGGAAGACGTACTTCGCCACCAGAGCCGTCAAGCTCGCGCCCGCCAGCGCCACGGGAAACGCGAACGTGATCAGCTGCCCGAAGCTCGCCGCGAACAGCCGGACGTCGACGCGGTACGAATTCAAGTACAGCAAGCCGGGCAAGAACGCCAGCAAGATCGCCTCCCCCTCGATCCCGATCCACGTCTCGGCCGAGAACGCGATCGCGTTATTGAGTTTCGTCTCCTTCGCCGAGAATCCTATGGCCGTGCCCACGAGGAACACGACGGCGGCGTACGGCAAGGCCGGGGCGCACCGGCTCACGACGAAGTAGGCGAAGACGCCGACGATCGCGACGAACCACGGGAAGAAGAGGGCGTAGGACTCGCGGCGTTCCTCGGCGAAGATCTCTTCGGCGGCCTCGGCGCGGCCGCCGCCTCCGCGGTCGGCGCCGTGCCCGCCTTCGGGTGCGCCCTCGGCCTCGTCTTCCGCAGCGGCCGAGCCGCGCGACGGCTCCTCCGCGGCTTCTTCTGCGGAGGCGCGTCCTACTCCCTCGCGTTCGGCGCGAACGAAGGCCGCGGCTCGGGCGGCGCCGTTCAAGGCGGGCGCGCCGCGGGAGCCGCCTCTCGCATCGTCCGCAGCTACGGCTACGGATGCTGCGACGTCTGCCGCTGCCGCGTTGACGAGGGGGCGGCGCAGGGCGGGAGCCTCGGCGTGGGACGAGGACGACCGCAGAGCCGCCGCGGCGAAAAGGAGGGCGAGCTTCGTCCTCATCGTCGTCGTCTGGGAGGTTGTAGGGCCGCGGCTAGAGAGGTCCCTACTTATGGGTATCGTAACTCGAAAGCATCCCCCATCGGTGCTCGCGAAATAATTTGTTATCCATGTTCGTGTATCAGCTTTTATTGCTATTATTTTGAGTCAACGAATAAGATATTTATCGCTTTTAAATTAATGTTGGCGATAAATATAATCGGGTCTGTAAACGGGTTTAGCCATCGTTCGCCTGTCGTCAGTAACGCGGGCACCTCAAGCGTGCCTCAAGGGAGGGCGAGATAGAAAAAGGCAAAGACCCCTCGATCTACACCATCAGGTCGAGCAGCCACGAAGCTTAGATTTTTTAGTGTCTTGGCCTG
>JALLPA010001487.1:0-12518 GCA_036939895.1 Thalassiosira exigua | reverse complement strand
TTTTTCATTTCCCCTCGCGCAATTTGTCAAGGTTGGAAGGTATAGCCATTCATCTACGCTTATCCTCGATGACTGTGACTGTTATTTGCAACAGGAGTCGCTGGGTGTCCACTTCATCCTGTCTAAAACACACATCAAGAAAGTTTTCCCATCTTCATCTGACATTGCACATCGTATGTTTACAAAGTGGATTCCTCAAGCACTTGGTATAAGTATTACAGATATGAGTATGCGTCGAAGCATAGTTTTTAGTCTTCGTTCGGCTGTTGGCACGTTTTTCTGTGGACCTTTGATTTTAAGCATCAAGCTTGCAATGTTTATCTGGCAGTAAAACTGCATGTCAAAGAAAAGAATGAGCACACTGGATCAAAATCGGAAAAGTTATGAATGATACGTGCTTTGGCTAAAAGGAATGGCCTACTGTCAACATCATCAGATGTTGGGACTGGTTATTTTCCAGGAACGGCAGAGCGTTGCATTATTGTGAGATTGCATACTATCTAGACAGATGGGCCTATTATTTGTCAAAATGTATGAAAACAGCCATGTCTTTGGGTGTGAAACTGAACACAACATAGCTGAAAGGACATATTGGTATCATGACAGCAAAAGTATTCTACTAGTTCAGGAATAACTTTTTATTGCAGATATTGATTAACTGGAATTTCAATTGGGCATAATATTCAGTGATCGTGTGTCAATTGAAGGCGTTAATTATTTAATTGATTGAACGTATGTGTTCCTCAACCCTAACAGTCAGCTTGTTCTCTTTAAAAAACAAAGACACAAACATTTCACTGCAGCAACAACCAAGATACCTTGCACAATGTAATAGAATCAGGATAATGTCATAAGCTAGATCATTTACACAATATGGTGTTGCCATCAAAATGTTACATATATGTTGAAAAGTACAACACCTTTTCAACCGAGTTCGGGCTCTCATATATGCTTTAATATTCTCATTTGTCATTTCAAATTTTGAACAATGAGTTAGATGCACCAAATTGAAGGCGTAAGTACGCTGTTTGCATGATTTTGGACCATCATATACTGTCAAGGTTGGCAGGTATTAATTGCACTCCCCATCCATATCAAAGGTTCTCTAGCTTGGAAGCTTGAGATCTTTGAGAAGTTTTTTCTAACCAAGATCCTCCTCTCACTAGCCCTACACCGTTATTTTCTTGCTGCATTACACGCGTGATTTGAAAATATGTTTTCGCTCGCTAGAGTTTCGACTATACCATAGTACCTAGGTAGATAGTTAGGTACGGATCGTACCCCCCCCCCCCCAAAAAAAAGAACCATGGCGTGTCCGCTTCCCATCACTTCAGCGGCGGTCATGGTGACAGTAAAGGCACCACGGAAGCGCCGATCAGCAAGAACCGGGGTTTTGGCGATATAAGCAATAATAATTTAATTTTCGCGATAACAATGTGATTGGTGTAGTTGGTTTTGGGAATTCTTTGTAATCTGTCCTGTCGATTTGGGCCATAGATCATTACATTGGATATATGTCGTGAGGATTGGATATTTTCTTTTCAAAGGACAGACGGACTTCCTATGCTAGTGCAGAGCACACATATGAACGACATGAAATGACAAAAATTATTTTCCCCTCAATTGATGCTAGTGAGGAAGCACCTTTATGAACAACATCAAAAGAAGATAGACAAACTCCGTCTGTCACAATTGACGATGTACGACGCTGCATTCTGCTAAACCAGGACGCAGTAACGCTTGGGCTCATAATTGCAGAGCACCTTTATGAACAACATCAAAAGAAGATAGACAACCTCCGTCTCTCACAATTGATGATGTACGACGCTGCATTCTGCTAAACCAGGACGCAGTAACGCTTGGGCTCATAACCTAATTATTACAATACGGCGCGATGAGCCCCCGGCCTGACATGCAACGCCAGTTTAGAGTTTTGGTTGGAACAGTTCGGTGAGCCCCCGGCCGACATGCGATGCTATTTTACAGCTTCGCCTGTGATCAACACGCAGCACAAAGGGTTTTGTACCAAGGGCCACGAGTTGCATTACTGGCTGGTATTAGAGTAACTAAAAAAGTAAATAATAGCCAAACATTTAAGCGCCGATATCTCCTCTCTCGAAGGAGTTAGAAGGTGTTCCTTAGCTCAAATTGATCGCCTTTAAAAGGGCTTTCCAACGATGTGCTGCACGGGTAACTTTGGGCGCATCAGAAAAAAAATCCTGCATTGCATTCCAGAGGATGTAGAGCGGTAGAATGAAGCGGAGTTGTTGGGCCCCCATTTTAGGGGTGTGTATTTCATAGCAAACAGACAGTAGGTACATATCCCTACTTATGCAGTTTTCTGATCTTTGATTTTCGCTTTTACGATTTCGCGACACGTCTTCGTCTGTGGTCTTGAGCTGGTTTTTTACATAACGTACGATCAGGAATCTATTTTGAACCAGTAATCTTTTTTGAACCAATGTAGTATGTTTCTACGTATTCCTTCTTACTTCGGAGTTTTTCCCTATGCTACGGGTGTACATTTACCTACGTGGAAAACATCGCGAGATAGATGTCCAATAATCGTCTCTATTTTGAACCGATACGATAACTAGGTACTCCATAGGTAGCGACCAATTATCACCTAACCTCTGGAGGTCTAGTATTTGGTTCCGCCGTAGGGACCGGGATAATACGTCCGTATTTAGCATGCAACGGCGAGTGTATATTGGACAATTACTGGTTCAAAATAAATTCCTGCTCGTACCTACAACCGATCATACATCGGAGCGAGGACGGACGTCGCCATCGCTTTATCCATGCAGTCTTCGACCTTCCTCGGACCTTCACCCAAGACGTCTTATGCTTAGAGACGCCGAAGACCGTTGCGGTACTAACATGCCATATCTACCCTTACATACGGGATGTCCTCCGGGATCCAACATTAATTCATTGATGATCTAAGAGCGACAAGGAGTATGTCTCATCTGGTCCACAACTCCACATCAGTACTCTGTGATGTTCGACGAAATGACTGCATGGGGTGAAATGTGGTGCATGTAAAGAATCACAAATGAAAATGTTTTATTTCGAATTGAATCATTTATCAGCATCATTCTAAAAAATTGTCTCGCACAAACCAACACCCCTAATAAAACCCATTCTCTCCACGTGCACTATACAGCCGCACTTGCCCTCTTCGTTATGTACCGTACCTCATACCTAGTTACCATAATATGTATCGATCGCCCTATGTGTGTGTTCAAGGTGAAACACTAATATTTTATTTTCAATAATTTATATGATGTCAAAATGACACATCGGGCACGATTCGTTATGTTATCATGCGATGAAGCCATTGCCTCATTTTTTTCACTCAGGGACCATCCAGGTGCTGTTCATTTGATTTTCTAGAGAGAGAAAATGAGAAGCATCAGGGTCAAAGTTGGGCACTCATATGGGTGGGCTCGTGCAGGCTCGTGCCACAGATGGCCCCACAGCTGGAGGGGTGAAGTACAGCCGTATCAATAAACAGTAGCTGGCAATAGCATGTGTCGTAATGGGAGGGACACCCATATATCGCGAAGAACGAAGACCTTGGACTTCAGGGGCGAAATGACTACAATCAGACAGCTTGTGGAGACAAGGTAGAAGCACCAAACATTACAAGCTCGGCGGATGTGAGGGGACATCGACGAGGATGCCATCGTCAAAGAGACATATCATCATCACCTCTGTTACCCCTGAACCCATGAAGACATAATAATGACTTGGACGGGATGGATCAAAGAATAGGGCCATAAAGGCTGGTGTAAACACACCTTCAACAAAGTCAAGGAAATAACAATAAATCCAGTCAGCAGGAATAACAATCCTGGCATAGCCGACTATGTTGGCATTGAGACAGAGTAGATGATGAAGCCAGCTAAACTTGCGCAAACAATGTCACATCCTCGTCCGTCACATGGAAACATGCTTGTGAACCCAGCAGCGACAAGTCGGTCAAAGAACTCATCAACGTGAAGCTGACAAAGTAACAAAGTGACAGCCGTGCCGGCACGGCAATAATCAACACCAAGGTAATCCAATCAACACGCTTAGTTGGCAATGTCCATTTTTGAAAGTGAATAACAAGGGCCAAAAAGGCATTATAAATAGACTAACAACTTAGTTCCAGGAACACCCCTTTTGCGTCCTGAACATGCCATGGACTGGACATGATTTGAGCCCATTTCAGAAAGGTAATAGAGATATGTGACATGGGGAGCGTGACCTTTATGTTCTTTTTTTGTTACTGTTCACTTTAAAGCAATGACTGTCATGGTCAGGTTGTGTTCGAGTTGATGACTTGTTGTAGGGAGACTGCGTGTAGTCTTTTCGCATGTAGCTTGTCATCTTTTGTTACCAGGGCCAGAAACAATCATACCTAGGCTATATTGAACCATGCAAACTTATCTACGTGATGTGTCTTGTATCATCTGAATTGTGCATATGCTTAAACTCATGAAATCAGGTAAATTAATGTGAGGACTCGTGTGTGTTTTGTACGTCCCTGGATAAATGAGGGAAAAGGGCACATCTATTGGACAAATAAAGGGCGTGTGCGGTCTGGGACGTTGCCAACTAAGACACATGATCGTCAGTTGGGCAAGTCCGGTAAGAATAACCCGCGAGGCGAAGGAGGAGAGTGATGACCCGGCCGGGCACTACCAGCAGCCCAGCAGCGTAACAAAATTCGCGATAATGCCAGAGGTAAGAGAGTAAATTGATGATGAGTCGGACATAAATCCCTGTGCTTGCAAGCACATCGTGATGACAGACATCACCGTTGACCACTCGGACTCGGGCGGTTGCCAAACAAAGCCACCGCTTACTTCGCAAGTCAGAACATCAAATGGAGCGCCACAAAAGGAAGGAGGACGTCCAAAGGGAAGATGGATCACCATGGTCATGGTCTATCAGAGGAGAAGTGAATGACTCAACAATCAACACGAAAAGCGATGATGGGGAACAGAGTGAGGTATCTGGTTACGATATCTTAGCCATGCGCACTAACTTGATTGATCAAGTTCTTGATCTCCGTGCAACTCCGCGCACAAAGGACGATGTCATCAAAACATCCCACAACTGGCATTCAGAAGAAGATCGGAAGATATGTATGTACCTTTCGACAAGCCAGATGGGAGTTTGTCCAAATGGGAGTCCTCATAAGCAGGATCAAGAGAGGCAGCGCCCAAGAAGAAGGCTCTCCCTTCCCTCTAGATAAGTACAACCTCTCTTGCATGCAAAAATATTACGTAGGAGTACGATAGTGGTTTATTGTCCCGAAACTTATCTGCATTTCGACTTTTTCGGGAAAACACTTCCAACCTACTTAGGCTATGTAGTACCCCCGACCGAGCCGATCCAAATTGTCCAAATCGTGGCTCTCGCTCGCGCTCTCGGAAATGGCATGGCCCCCCGTCGGCCGGCCACGGCGACAAACGGCAAGGCAACCCCCGCGCTAAACGATCGAGCGATAGCGACGGGCACGATCCAGCAGCGGCAGCGGAGGACAGCGGCCGAGAGGCGCGGCGCGGGGTCGCGAGGACGACGAGGCGCGGCGACCTCTTGTCCGGGGACGGGACGGCGCGGAAGAATTGAGCACGAACAGGGAGGCTCGGACGGGGCACGGCGGGCTAGGGTCGGGTGAGCTGGGGGAAACCGCAGGAGAGGGACGGTCAGGACCGATGGTGAAGCCGAAGAAGATCTCGATCAACGTCAAGGGCGTCTTGTCCCGGCGCAAGTCCCGCCACGGCGGGGCGCTGTCGTCGTCCGCGGCCTCCGCGGGCGCCGGCGGAGAGGGGGGGAGCGAGCGCGGAGGAGGCGCCGCCGCCGCGGTGGGCTCCGTCGCCTCCTCCTCGGGGGACGAGTGGCGCACCGCCTCGTCGTCTCTGGCGCGAGAGTCGTCCGCGGACGAGGAGGCGAGCGAGACGAGGAGCGTGCGGAGCGGACGGAGCTCGGGGAGGGGGAGCAGCCACGACGGCGGGGCCGCTCAGGCGGGGGGCGCGGCGGGGGCCGGGCCGCGCGGAGGGCCGGGGGCCGGGGCGGGGGGAGGAAGGGTTCGTCGAAGGGCGGAGCCGCAAGTCCCGACGAAGTCCGCTCCCCCCCCCGCTCGACGGACCGCGGCCGCCCCGATCAAACCCGCGGCGGCGCCCCCCTCCTCCCCGCCCCCCCCGCGTCCGTCCCGCACCCTCTCGGAACCCCTCGCCGTCCCCCCCGAATCCGGCCCGGACGAGCGCGACGGGGACGTTTTGGACGCCTCCTACGAGACCGTGCCGCTGCTGGAGATCGTCGACTTGCCCCGGGGGGGAGTGAGCGTCGAGACCCAGGCCGTGGGACACGTCCAGTTCGGCATCCCCCCCGAGACGATCAAGGATTCCATGCGGCTCGGCATAGCGGTTCCGAGCGTGTACATCGTCCCCGTGGATCGATTCTGTCGGGAGATGGGACCGGCGCTGGGGGTGAACCTGGCGGAATTCGAATTCCCGGCGTATTTCAACTTCTTCGTGCAGAGGAAGCGGTGTACGTTGATCGTGGAC
The DNA here is from genome assembly GCA_036939895.1 of Thalassiosira exigua. Taxonomy (NCBI): domain Eukaryota; phylum Bacillariophyta; class Thalassiosirophyceae; order Thalassiosirales; family Thalassiosiraceae; genus Thalassiosira; species Thalassiosira exigua. The sequence goes on along the minus strand of JALLPA010001487.1, from coordinate 5,955 downwards.
AGTGTGGACGCTGAGATGAATATCAGGAGGGTGTTCGCGGAGACGTTGTTGGGACCGGCCCAATTCCGGAGGGGGGAGAAACCGTTGACGCACGAGGAGGAGGGTAAGAGTTTTGAAAAAAATGGGGGAGATGCTTTGCGAAGTCTTGTTGATTGTTGGCGGCACGTAAGGGGGGGGGGGGATGCGAAATCCCACCCCCCAGCTTGCTCAGGCACCTTGTCAGCGTAGGGGGATACAGTGAAATTGCACGAACATCACCAAACCCTGTGGTCTGATTTGATCGTATCATGGGGATAACTGTGGAAGGCAGCAGTTTCTGTACAGGTACTCTCATCCTGCTGGTTGAGCCTCTGGTCATAGGCGGGTATGAGCATATCATGGTGGTATAGTTTGTGGAACTTCACTGTACTTTGATTCGGGACCCCCCCCGGGGGGGGGAGGAGACTGGGTGGGTTGTGCCATGGTTAAGACCAGCATCCAACGGAACAACAACATATATACTGTTGAGATGAGGCCGAACGCTGTTAGACACCTATCAAGTCCTGTGTTTGGGGAGTGGATGACGGACGTCCCGGATTTATTCCTGATCTCTTTATTGGCGGTCGTCCGTTCCAGTTATCAGAGTGCCATCGTGTGGGGTCCCCTTTTGTGGAACTTCAAGGACCAGCGAGAGGAAGATGTGTGCTTTTTGGTTTTGTCGAGGCAATGTCACCTGTTCAGGTTGGACCATGTCAGTGGAGTGAGTGCGGGAGGGTAGCCTCTGCCCCCCCCACCCCCCCCACCTCCCCCGTGGAGATGGTGAAGCCCGTCCCCTGACGAGTGCAACCAAGTTTCATGCAAAGGATGTGCCTGTTGTGCTTCGACGGCGTGAAATAACGTTTGGAGGACACCACGGGAGACACCAGGTTTCATCTAGAGATATTGTCACTGCCTGGGCAAGGGCGGCAGGAAGTTTTTTTGGAGCACAGATTGAGGGCATCCTTCATGAGACTACAGTCTGCACGCAGAGAGGTTTTGGATCTCTTCCTTACGCATGTCCACGTGATCTCTCCACGCTGTGCTTTTCCACAAATTTTCAACGCGGCAACGGTCGACATAATTCCCCAAAACTCGTTCTCACCCTCAACCCCTTGAATTTTCTCACGACCGAAGACTTTGCGCCCGACTTCCCCCGGGAGGCTATCCCCAACTTCTACGAGGAGCTGAAGCACTTCCGCATCATGCCCAACGGCAAGGAGCTGGTCTTGGAGACGCTGCTGAAGTTCTGCCACTTCGAGTCCGCGCCCGACAGCAGCTTCCGGGACAACCTTGGCGCGCCCCCCCTCGACCGCAATGCGTCGGAAGACAACAACGGGAACCCAAAGGGGGGGAGCGAGGGCGTGCAGGAGGAGGCTAAGTCGTCTCACGGGGGGGAGGGGGGCAAGAAGGCGGCCAAAACACTCAAATACACCCAAATTCGATGGATTGGTAAGGCGATCCTTTGAGTTACATCACTTGGGACAACTGTCGTTGCATTTGGGAAACGATCTTTCACTCAACTTGGTTACTGTCATCACTACTTACTTCAGGGGACGTTGCAAAAATCTACCCTTCTGATGCTCCCGAGGACCAGATTGCGCAGAACAAAACGAAACGGGTAGAGATATTCAAAATGCCGTCTGGGAGTGACTATGTACTCCATGATATTGACGAGAACAACATCATCGTTGGCAAGGCTCGGTTCTCGGAGACGGTCCGCGTCACTGAGGGCATAAGGGTCATTGGTCTGGAGGAGGAACAAAAGATGCCCACCCCCATGGGCTTGGGAGGGGCCTTGATGGAGGGCTCCGTTTTCTCTCCCCCACCGACTGTTCCTTCCTTCAATCCCCCGTCCTTCGGCGTCACTGTCCTTGGCAACTCCCATGGCTTTGACAAGTCCGGTTCAACCTCCGGATACGTCCTTTGGATCAACGGCAGAGGCGTCATGATTGACCCCCCTCCTTATAGCTCGGCCACCCTCGAGCGCGAGGGAATCCGCCCCCGAACCATTGTAGGCATAATCCTGACGCACTGCCACGCAGACCATGACGCTGGGGCGTTCCAAAAGGTCTTGACCGGGAGCCCCGTTGTCGTAATAACAACGCCGACCATATACAAGAGCTTCATACGGAAATACGCGGCGCTGAGCTCGCTGAGCCCTGCGCTTTTGCGACACAGCCATCGGTACAAGCCTGCGATCATTGGGGAGCCGCTGCGGTTCCAGGGAGCAGCGTTCCACTTTACGTACATGCTTCATACAATCCCATGTGTGGGTTTCAGGGTTGACTGGCGAGGGAGGAGCATGGTCTTCACAGGGGATCATTTCAATAATCCTCCGGCTCTCCAGAAATTGGTCGAGAAGGTGAGAATGGGCAGGGGCTTGTATGAAAATGCTTGCGCTACCTTGTCGACCTGCGTGCGTTTCCTGAGGAATTAAGTAATCAAGTGAGGACAAATCGACTCGAATATCCTGAAATTCGGCATCAGTCCTTATTGCTATGTCAGGTTGTTCTGGGTTGGGTGGACAGGTGGCATTTCTCCCGCGCGTTGTCTTGTTGCCCGAGAGAAGCTCCTTGACCTGGCTATGATGCTTGAGTGCTTTTTGAGTGAATGTGTACTCATGCTATCTCGTATCCCTCTCGACAGGGTGTCCTGTCAAAGACCAGGTATGCAGACTTGAATCACTTTCCCATGCAGCAGACAGACCTGCTTCTTCATGAGGCTGGTGCCCCCCCAATCCACACGCCACTGGATGTCCTGCTCAAGCTACCAGAGGAGGTCAAGCAGCGTCTTTATGTTGTACACACTTCTGCCCTTCCCGAGGGATGCGATCTGCGAGTGGCTCCCACAGGGACAGCAGGGACGATCCGTCTTGATCAGATCCGGCGTGGGAGTGGCTCTATTATTAGCAGCATCTCGTCTAAGGGTGGGGGCGCCCCAGAATCCAGGCCAGGCATGCAGAAAAAGCGCCCGAGCATCTTCGAGTCCAATTCGCAGCAGTCCACATCCTTTCTCCGACTGGGCGACGCCCTCATGGGACTGGAGGATGTGGATGAGTATGCGGAATCGGAACTGTTCAACCCTACGCCGAATGCGTACGCGCACCTTCTCACTGGTGAAGCTGCTGAGGCTGCGCAGAGCAAGCAGCAATCCGAGCCCCCACCAGTTTCACTCCGCCCGACGTCGAGCTCGGATGCATGGTTCATTCTGAATCTCCTGAGCGCGGTGCCATTTCTTTCAAGTCTGAGCTACTCGTCCACAATGGAGGTATTGGAGACGGCAAAAGTTTCGGCCTACTCCTGCAATCAGATTGTTCTTGCGGCTGACCGGAGGTCGAAGTACCTGGTGGTAGTGTGGGAGGGCACACTGATGGAGCGGGAGCGAATTGACTCCTCGTTTACATCCCACACAAGCCTAGATGATGGAAAAGAAAACGCTGTGTGGTACGCAGGGGATTGGACGGGACCGAGGATCTTACAGCCAGATAAGAAGCTCAGTGGGGAGAGTTCCACCAGTACTACACATGACATTTTTGCCATGTCAGCTGAGGGTGTGAAGGTCTGTGATTTGTACACCGCCACTTTCGCTGATTTCCTCCTCTGTTTTCACACAACTTCTTGTTTCGTGTAATGTTGCCTCTACAGGCGATTGTGGTAGACTTAGCCAATCTCCATACCATTCTCAAGAGCGGCTCTCCTCTTTACCGCAAATACCACCTAGGTCTTTCGCAACGGCACACATGCAAAATACCCTCAGCCATCCCTTCAGGGGCTGCTAAAGTGTTTAAGGACGCTGTTCGCAATCTCAACATCATTGAGCTTCTTGGGAGTAACACTGGCCTGAGCAAACTCACGGCCGTTCAGAAGCGGTCCTTGGAATGCTTGGCGGAGGGGCCTGCAGTGTACGCCCCCGGTCAGCGGCTGTGGCGCGCAGGTTCGGTTGTTGACAAGGCATTCATTGTGGTTGCCGGAACGGTGGCATTTGTACCGAAGAGGAGGCATGGTGGTAGCGCTGGGAAGGGCATTAGATCATCGCACCGGGTTAAGCAAACTCACGAGACGAGGAGCAACCTGTCGGAGGAGCATATAGGGGAGGCCATGAGGAATGACGCAGTGAAAGCAGTGAGGGAGCTTCAAGCAGTAAGTCGTCTTCGCGTTTTAATGTTTGGTCCTCCACCATTTCTCATTCTTTCACTGCCCCAAATCGAATCCAGAGTGTGAAAATGGAAGATGACATTTTACAGGAAGAGTCCCAGAACGGTGACCAGGGTGGGCACGGAAGCTCCTTGTGTAATTCCCTGACAGAGACAGAGGAATACAATCGTTTGAGCCGGGGCTTACAGAAATGGGCTGAGCGACACGAGTCTCAAGGTTCCGGCCCTGGTCATGCTCGCCGGCGAGGATCTGCCTCCACAGATGCTTCGCCAGAGCTGTCGCTCCATGACTTTTGTGACTCAACTGTAGTGCAGGAAGAGAAACAGAAACAGAAACAGAAAAGGCTGGCAGAGCGCAAGGATAGTGACCTGACCAACATGTCAGAATCGTCGCATAGGAGGCAGTCCGACACAAAGATCCGTTTTGCTAACAAAGTCCTCGGGCGGCTGTACAATCGCCGGGGAATTGGAGGTGATCTTAAGTTCAGCAAAGGCCACTTCCTGGGTGACATTGAGAAGATGGTTCATGGTCTGCTGTCTTCAGATAATGATGCGGACCCCTCGCGGGGGGACAACAACGATGAGCTGCCCCCTCTCCATGGGTTTGGCGAAAATGACGATGCCCTGTCTCAAGAAACTATGACAATTCACGAATTAGAGGATGGGCAGCAAGCCTGTCACAGTTCCACCCTTGCTGCTGGGAAAGATGGTTGCGTGGTTTTGATATTGCCAAAGGCAAGCCTACAACCATTCTTGGATGAACACCCTGGCTGGCTTCTGAGCTTGCTAGGAAGGCAGGTAATGGTGTGAGGATAATTTAAGTGGTTAATATATTATTTGTTGGGAACCACCCCGTTAATCCTGCTGAACAATCTTTTCTTTGTTCCATGCATCATGCCAAATTCCGAGCATTGACCGAACTAATAGGTGCTTATAATGTCCTACTGAAGTTCAGGGCTCACTGGGATAAGAAGGACGAAATCCCTGGGATTCCAAAACCTTTTCTTGGAACTTGAAAAGCTGACAGCTTACAACACATCGCATGCATCTTTTGCACATCAACATGTGTAAGTTGCTGCCAAGCGTGCCTATGTACCTTCACACTCAGAGTTCAGTATTGAAGATATGACCCTCCTGCTTGCTCCTTCTGTGTCATGGATCAACCAGAGCTTTTGCTTTCACATTAATAACTAATTCATTGCGGCAGCGTCAAGCTTCGATAATATTATCAGCCATAAGCGATTGGAGGGGGGATCGATCTTGGCCAAGGCCCATCATTGAAGGGAAGGGTGGGAGCGAGGGCATCCTCCAGCTGTACACGCCGATAGCCGCCGTGCTTGTCGGCGTCGAAGGTTGGTTCAAGAAGGAGTCTGTCCGCCTCGTCTCCCGATGGATACGACGATGTTTGGGGGGCCAAACGCATAAGATCGACCTCCCTAAGAAGTGATGGTTCAGGACGACGGAGGGGGGCCTACGATAATGATAGTCCGGCGCAAGCTGGGTTGGATACAAGCAGGCAAACGAGATCCAAGAAGCAAGCGTCGCAGTTGGCATACGAGGAGGGGGACACGGCGTCGACGGGGCCAGGGTCCACAAGACAATCGGGGGGAGGTGGTTCCTCCGGTAGGATTGAGGACTCTGGCTTCAGTTGAGCCGGCAGGTGAGCCAACTTTTTCGGGGAGTTCCCTCTGTGGGAAGTGTTTCCCCGATGACGCAAAGTGATGCCACATACCGGCCCTGGCGACAGCCTCGCATGGGCGACTGGCGGCATCCGAGGGCGAAGC
>JALLPA010001486.1:0-10769 GCA_036939895.1 Thalassiosira exigua | reverse complement strand
TTATGGGAAGGGGTGACTTGAGCAAGGACGAAATTGGCAACCTGATGGGCGTGTCTATGCGGGGAGAAGGTAAGGAAGTCCTATAGTTTCGCGAGTGCATCAACTCATACTGTGCCTAACATTTTAGGAAGTTACGCACACGGATGCCCTTCCGCCTCCGCCATTCTCATCTGCCTATCAACGAGCATCGAGGAAAGGTCGGCATTATTATTGAACATGCAAAAGCTGTTGCAGAATACTGGGCAACTACCAATTGGCACAGTTCACCTGCCTCTATGTGATATTTTCACTGCCAGAGCTAGAGACTGGTAGAGCGAGAACACTTCTTCCTGCTTGGCCGGCACAGCCTTTTTCAATGGCTTTTTCCTTTGTACTGACTTTCAACTATTCCCATACCAATCTCAGAGGCTGGATAATGGTTGAAGAGTAGGTCGTGGTATCGCGGATGGAATCATTCTGCGTAGCCTAGGGTTTACAATGCGGTAGCCCTTCCTTGAAAAAACTGAGTTCTCCTCCGTCCTACCATCTCAAGGGACTCACCCTTCACAACCTCCTCGGCTGGACTCTGGCCGTTATGTACGAAGAGGTTTTCTTCGTCACCGACAGCTTTGGATTCTATGGAAGAAGCTCGTGTGATTGTAGGGGCTGCATCCTGTCGATTGCCTGTTGATGTCAGGTAGTAGGTGAGGTTGCCCGGGGAAGTACATGGCCGATGATTAAACTTGAAAAAGCTGCCATTTCTATGTGAAGATGACTCTGTCTNTGCCCGGGGAAGTACATGGCCGATGATTAAACTTGAAAAAGCTGCCATTTCTATGTGAAGATGACTCTGTCTTTGAACGATTAGCAACCGGTGCACTGAAGCTTGTGCTCCGAGGTTGTATGTTTGGTTTATCATCTTCTCTTATGGAAGCAAGAGCCCTTGGAGCTGACTGTTGACGAATAATATGTTCAGAAGGTGTATCCAGGGTGTCTTTAGATGATCGATCCTCTCCTTTTGATGAATCTGGCCCAGAAGGTGGATGTCGGCAAAGATTGTTAGAAGGAGTATCGATGAGTGATTCTTTGGGCAGAGTAGCACCACATTCTCCTGTTCCACCAGCATCGCTGGAACGCATCGTCTCCTTGCGAAGAACGAACCAAAGTTCATCGATTGTTTCCAGAATCTTGTCGATCATACTTTCAGTGTGATCAAGCCTCTTCGTCGGGAATTCCTTTCCAGATTTTCCGTCAAGTTTCTTATCGGCCAATTCAGTTTTGCAGTAAGGTGACAGAATTTTGCGCAGTGACTTATAGTCAAGGGTTCCAGCTTTGCTTTCCTGGCCAGAACCAGGGCCATTGTTCAGTTGGGCATTGATGATTTGGTCTCGCAGCTAGTGACAAAGGGAAACAAATTAGATGAAAGTTGACCATTGAAGAATTATGATGACGAGACTCGGTCAACTCACCTGTGCCATTTCTGATTTGTCGGCTTTAGTTTCTTTGAGCGAATTGAACAAGCCGTGTAAAGCGTTTGCAACATTGTTAAAGTCTGCCTCGTCTTCTTCTACTGATAGCAGTGCTACCTTGATTTGGTCCACAAGTTCCCTTACTTTCGTGGCTATCTTCTCTTCTACCTCTGCGTAGCTTATCAACTCCACTCTCTCCAGTGACTCCCGAAGCAAGTTGATTTTGCTTTCGCTGTCATTCTTTTGGTCCTCCACCCATTCAATAATCCTTTTAATCTCGTTGCTCGCGTTGACTTCAATCTCATCCATCCTCGCTGCATGATGACCGATGCTATCTTCAACTGTGATGACTGGGGCGCTATTATCAGCATCGTTCTCATGGGCATGATAAACCTGTGTAGTTTTTATGTTGATGGTATGTGGCAATTCTTTCAGTGCCTCATCGAGACATCGAATGCCTCGCCTTGTCTCTTCCAAAGAATCCTGTGTGTCACGCCTGAATTGATCCACCTCTGAGTTGAAAGTTTTTTGGTTGTTGAGCTCCACCTTGTGATGCTGATGAGGCAAAAATGAACGAGGATGTGAGTTCGTGAGTTCCATTAGCTCTCAAAGAATGATGGTAAAGCCTACCTCTGTCTGTATCTCCAGGGTCTCAACTCTTGAACCCCATTGCTCGATCTTCACATCGACATCATCGATACGTTTCGTCAAATTCGCCTCGATCCCATCAATTCTAGTCTCCAGCCTCGTTAGCTGTTCACAGATGAAGAGCAAAGCTCTGTTTTGTGCCCTTGTGGCTTCGACGAGCGTCTCTTTCTCCACGCGCACTTCAGCTGGTCTTAGCTTGCCTTTCAGTTCCTCTTCTGTGGTGGAGAGGAGCACACCGATGTCAGATTGAGTGTCATCGAGCTTCATCTTCAAGAGTCAGAAGAAAAACTGTCAAGCTATTGTAGTAGGTGTTCAAGCTGGTTCAAGAAGTTGACGAATAGAAGCTAATTCCAAAGAGCAGGTTCCACGGCTGCTAAGTTTGTTGTCTTCCAGCAGCTTGATAGAGCGCTATCAACTTGTGTTCGTTACAGATACGTTAAGATAGTATGTCAGTCGAATATTGGGCGAGACTACTTATTTATTCAAGGGCACGAAAGTTATCGTAGTCTGTGAATGTTACGCCGTACTTCCTAGATGAGTGCGGTAAGGACGCTGCATGTCTCTCCCGTGAACCCTGAGAAGCATTTGCATATTCCAGTGCCCCGATCGCACGTTCCGCGGCGACCGCATTCGAATGAGTTGTGACTCCCAATGGTAGAGATTTCAACAGTAGAAAGCGTAGTGTCCGAGAAAGTGCGAATATTGGTCAGTCCCGTAATACGAGGAGTGCATCCCTCTTCGCATTTGTCTTGGAGAATCTCAAGCTTGTGCTGTTTGCCTTGGACGACCGCCCCGGTGAATGTGACATCAATGATGACTCCATTGGCATCCACAGAGGAGTCCACCGTCACGTCAACATCATCGATCACCTTGTTGGGAAGCTTCTTCAAGGCGCTCTCGATGTAGCCAGCGAGAACGCTATCCGTGGTGTCCCACATGATTGGCTGAGTCACATAAGTCTCATTGAGCTTGGAAGTGAACTGGATGGCAAAGGTCTTCGTGTCGAAGTTGCTGTTATCGAGATCAGCATCGTAAAGGGTCACCGTCTGCACCTGAGCCACTTCATTGCCATACCCAGTCATCCCAAGAAGGGAGTTCTCGTNCGTAAAGGGTCACCGTCTGCACCTGAGCCACTTCATTGCCATACCCAGTCATCCCAAGAAGGGAGTTCTCGTCGAATCCAGGGATAACGTCCATCACGTCGTTTCCGTACGGGCACATCCGCTGGGTACAAGCCAACCCCATCCATCCAGAATCGCAAACGCACGCGCGAGCACGATCTTGGTCCCAAGAATAATCGTGGCCGAACGTCTTCCCTCCGACTCCTAGGCCAGAGAGAGAGGAGTCCGAGCCGTCATAGTACTCGTTGTAAACAATGCCGAACGCCAAGTCTTTCATGTACTCGCATGTTCCGTGGCCGGAGCAATCGTTCGGGCAGGATTGGCGTCCGCAAGCTTTGCCTTCGTAGCCGTCGAAGCATTCGCACTCCCCTTCGGCCCTGTCACAAATCCCTTTGTTGGAACATTCGGCATAGCTGTGCCTGCCTCCATCGCGCGTCGGGTTGTCGACCCAAGCTAGCTCGTAGGGACAGAAACGCTCCGAGCAATCTCCTCCGGCATTTCCACCGGTGCCCCATCCGGGATAACAAGTGCACTGAATGTTCCCCAAAGTGAGTTGAGAGAGGCAATCTAGAGCGCAATCGAAAGATCAATCAAGGGAGACTCACAACTTCGTCAACGCCGCAAGTCCCATGTCCGGAGCATGAATTGGGACAAGCGGCTTGAGCGAATCCCACAAGCAAAGCGAGCGATCCGACGATGAGGTTCATCTCGAGCTATAAACAACGACCCTCCTTGGATTGGTTCTGAGAACGAGACGAATGAATGCCAGCAAGAACGACTGATGCACAAAAATTGAAACTCACGAAAATGTCTTAACAAAATTCATTGAAATTTAAAATAAATCACCGTCGGTCCTTGCACCGGATATCCTTGGTACCAAGGTGCTCACCTACCAGCACCTCTAGGATGCCTCACTTGTTTCCTATCCCGAAGCGAAACGTGGTCGAAATATTGTCAGCAAATGGAGCTAGCGTGCCTCTTGCCATCGTCTGTCATCGGGTGTGAATGCAATAGAGAAGAGTAGTGATGAGATGATCCCTATGTTTAAAGATTGACTAGTGATAGGCTGGAAGATCCTGACGATGCCGAAACAATTCGTACAAACATATAATCGTCTGAGTCTTGAGCCTCTTCGCTCATGCGATTTGTTACCCCCTCGTCCTTCTCTTGGTATGTCCAATATTGTAAGTGTAATCTGACCAAGATGGATGGCAGGTGCTTCAATGAGATGCGCCCCCATCCACTCTGGACAGGGGCTCTAGTATAAATAATGCTGTTGTGGATAGTAGGCTTGATGGCTAAATGCTAGGTGATTGTATCCTTGGTGAGGCGACATCATTGTTGTTGGAGCGCTGCGACTTCGAAAGTACACAGGGTAGGCTTGGGTGAAGCTCGCAGTTTCTGGGCTTGGACCGTTCCCTGGTGGGGTGCTTGGAAACCTAAATGGAGGACTGTCGCGACCAGACGAGGGACTCTCTCGGCCTTCTTGTACTCGGGCCGATGCTACCTGCTTCATAACCCACTTCTCCCACTCCAATCTCACAGTTTTGTAAAGGCTGAGTGCAGACCTTGCATCCTCAATGGGGTCGTGTGCCACTCCCAGGTTCTGGATGTCACGGCCAAGTCTGTCTCTCGCCAACTCTTTCAACTTGCGTGGACGCAAAGCTGCTTTGTCTGATCCACCCTTTTTCATAAAGGGCGGATAACTCGCAGTGTCCCTTATGTCATGCCAGGGGTGCGTGATTTGCAATGCAGAAAGATCATTTTCGAGCGCATGGCCTATGAGGATTTTTCCATGCAGAATCGACTTGACCGTTTTCCGAACCTCTGCGAGTGAAAGAGCTTTGTCACTTTCGAGGTCCTTGGCTTCGATTCCTGACACGAAGGTCCGGTAATCCGTAACTTTCACCGGAACCTTTACAAAGGTGTCGAGAACTATTTTGTCTGCCCAATTGCAGATGGTTACACGTGCTAGGGCGGACTCGAGTCCTTCTGGACCTACCCCAACCATCTAGGCAAAGAAGAGAGAGTGAGATGGGTGCTACCAGAGACACACTTTTCGATGCAAAAATATGCTGTCTTTGCTCACCTCGCAATCCAATGCGAAGTATATATCATTCTTCGTCATTGGCTTGTCATGCGGAGGTGAGACGTGTGTTGGCGAGTGGTACGGTCTCTTCTCCACATTCCTAGGTGCTCCTCGTCGTCTGCGGCGGTTATTCCATCGCCCGCTACCTTTTGACGCCGGGTCGCAATTCTCTCCAGGAGATTGGGGCGACGATGGCGTCGTCGGCGTCGACGGAAGGGAATTCGAGGCGTCATCGGCGCTGGCAATCCGCTCGATGGGCGTCGAAGGTAGATTCGCGACGTGGAACCTCCTGAACATCGGCATCTTAGGGCTATGTGACGCGATGGCGAGTGAGCTCGTGTATGAACAAGCTGCAATGGAGCATGTGAAGGAGGTGGAAGAAGAGGATAGGGCGACAAGGATGATTATGTGTAGGGCCAGAAGGACGAGAACGAGGGGTCCCGTCAATGAAGACGGAGGCCGGGGCTCGAGGCTGGCTGTAGGTAGGCTGGAGGTGCGCGCGAGAAGTAAAGCTACAAAATGTTGTTCTCCGCGCAGATCTTTTCAAATAATGGGCCAACGAGTTCCACCGGACCGGCGGCGGCGGGGAGCGTGCGGAGATTATGTCATGTTTGAGCCCGACCCCTGCCCGACCGGCCCGACCGTTCTCTTTTCACACTTTTTTGTGATGCCCAAATTTTCAAAGTGAGAGGAAAGACAGCAAGCTCACATTTTTATCCTACGTAGGAACAGTATTGAAGGAAATTTGAGTACACGCGAGTTTATAACAACTCGAAACTGCCGCGCGACCACGGCGTGCGACTAAATCGTCAAGAAGCTGCTGGCCAAAAATAGGATGCTGACCTAAACCGAACTTGAAAATTTAGAGAAAGACCTCTCTCTCTTGAGGAAAAGATGTGTGAGTGAAGTTCAGACGTTGTCAACGAGGAGCATTTGAACTGTAAGGTAAAAAAGTGGAGAAGACGTCCTCGCGTTCGTCGGTCGAAATTTTTGTTGTTGCTTTGTAAAATAATAATGTGTCTGTACTAGATTGATGTGTTGTGGAAGGTACCCAAGTCATAGGAGAGAGACAAAAAGTCGACGCGTCGGTGGTTAAAGTCATTCCTACTCGTAGAGAAGTTGGGACACTCAGTGTCGGTTCAAAGTGGGGGCTGCATCCTGAACTTAGTTCTAATTCTAACTACACGACATCAGGCGTGTTCTTATGCGCATCTCCGTCACTTCCTACCCCGTCGGGGCTGAGTGGGGGCAGGGCGTCTGCTTCAGCCACTTCATTCAAGGGGAACACTCGAATGTCATTCCTGCTCCATTCCATCGTTGGTGTTGTCAATGTGCCAACAACTTGTGGTACGACATGATTGAAGGGTAAATAAGAGCTGTATCACGTATCACTACCTGAACGAAGTTGTAAGGTACTTAGGGAGCAACTGGGAACTTACCAACGTCCCAAACGTAAGGAGCAAAAAAAACCTCCCTTCGTCAATTGGACCGGGAGTGAAGATATCTGTTAGAGAAAAGTGGAACAATCAAGCATGACATTTATCTGCATAGGCTTACGGATCAGATTCTTCCTCATACGTGAAAGTGAGGTTTCCAAGATCGCTTGCATCACTTGAAACGCTGTCGATATCGGAAACTTCCGAAGCAGAATATGTCCTCAGCTCTTTCACTTGCATTTTCAACATCCCCAATGTCTGATCTGCTGTCATCCCATTGCCTTTCTCTTGAATGATTGTATTTGCTCTCTGAATGAGTGCAGGGATTGGGCTCATATCTCCCAATGACGAAACTGCCGTGTTCAAATAAACATCGTGAGGGTGGAGCGCTGCGGAAACGCATATGCCGGACCTTGGCCAGACATACTTACAATGACAAACGTTTTGGAACTCTCTTTGCTCCAGGAGGAGTGCGTAAACAAGATGGATGTTTTTCTCAAGGCTCTTCCGGCGGATGGAGTGCTTGACCAGTGTCAGCAAGGTTCGGCATGTCTAAGGGTAAAATCATTGTCGATAGGTGAGACTCATTCTTTCAGGGGGCTGTATATTAAGAGAAATGGAGCAGTTGCGACTCACTTCTCCATGCAAACCAATCGATGATGACAAATCTCCCTCCTCGGGCTCTCCTCCACTTTCCACTACAAGATCAGCATATCTCTTGAAGCATGAGGCTGTCACGGATACCAATCTCGCAGCCACATAGTCCTGCAAACCCAAAATATGAGGTGACATATTTAGCAATACTGCACAACAGTTGCTCAAAAGGAAACCGTCCTGAAGAAGATTGAGATTGAAAGTTATTGCTCGGAGTAGGACAAGGAGAATCATCGACCCAAGTGATGCTTCTTTGTCTTTGATACACCGCTCCTTGTACCATTTTACTTGGGGCACATGCACTCGTTGGAAGGAGTCACGTCCAAATGAATGGTCCTGCGAGAATATCAGAAGGAGAATGAGGATAACATAGAGCTGACTCTGGGATCGAAATGGACGATTGGCCGGTGTCTGCGTGCTTTTTGGATCGCTGGGCATAGCTGTCGAATAATAGAGGGTGCGCAGGAGCGGCATCACCAATTTGTCCAAATCAGTACGAGATGCGCAGGATTCTGCAAACTTCGGCGAAGAAAGAAGCAATGTATACAGTGACAAAGCTCCAACTTCAGTGTGTACCACCCGGCTGAATGATTCAAACAAAGACTCAAAGTTGATGGACAAAGTTGCCATTTGATCGTCATTGCTGGAGGATGAAGGGAACAATGAATTTCCAGTGGTGAAGTTGCCTCGTGCAGCCTCAGTCCATCGGTCATCGCCTAGAGAGATAAGCTCTGAACGGAATGGATTTTGATTCGAAGCCCTGCAATTGTTTGACAGAATCAACATCAATGCAGATCCCATATCTGCGATTGGAGAGTCCGTCAGCCAGAGTATATTGTTTGTTTTGTTCCAGCCCGAATTTTTGTCGCAATGTGCTTCAATCTGTTGAAGGATCACCCGGTCGCCGTCTGTCATATTCTTCATGTATGAATTCCCGTCACCCATGATTGCTCGGTAACGGCTGTGCCCAAGCAAGTTGAAGGCCAATCGAACAAGGCGAATTGGTAACAAAAAGAAGGTGGATGAGAGTAGAAAAATGCTTCGAATGGGATGAGAGAGCAAGCTCGAAGTGGTATTCCACGATGTGGCATCAGAAACATGGCCTGGCGACGACAAATCCACTGAATCATCTGTCCCAAGTGCGATAGTTGCAGTCGATTTTGCGGCTTCACCCGGCGCAGATGTTGATTTTCCAGGTAAATGCGAAGGTACTCTTTGTTGAGTAGGGCCGCCCATTGCTTTCTTATTTCCATCAGCTGCAAAGCATGCCATGACGATGGTGTGGCTTTCATACATACCATCCGGGGCTGTGGCCATGTTTGTCATCTGCTTTGCTATAGATTTCGGGAGTTGGGCATAATGAGATGAAATCGATCGACGTGGAGGTTTTGGGCGATCTATCAGCCAACGCAAACATGAATAAAGAAATAGCCTTGTCTCGTTGCCAAGACAATCCGTATTTTCTTGACCCAGACTCTGGGCCTGCTGCTGACGTAGGCGCTCCTCTTTGTTCTTTTGCTGCAAGGCATATTCCATCCACTTTCCCAAGAAAAACTGACAATGATTCGGTCGCCCTTCCATTTCCAATTCAGAACTGGATGCCATGGGATGATAGAGCTGTGTGGATAAGAACACAAGTAGCAACGAAAGAATCTGCATTTGTGCATCATATATTTCCGGTATGGCAAGAATGCCATCTGCTCCTTGATGAATGTTACGCCCGATTGATGAAATAAAGGTCGTGCTAGATGCGACGATGTCCATTGCAGCATCCTGACCAATATCCTGCCCGTCGACTTCTGCCTGGCTCCTTCTTCTATAGGTGAAGGACTCCTGCAGAATATTGTCATGTGTGTTATTTTCTGGATAAAGAGTTCTTCTTCTCATCTCATCCTCTGCCTCTAAGTCTATATCTGATTTCGGGCGGGATGCTTGGACAATTATCTCATGAGAGAGAATCCGCAAAAGATTAGTCGCTCCACATGTTACGCGAGCTTTGCCGATCAATGATATCCTCTGCTTCGCTCGGCTTTTCCCTGCAGCTACACTTCCGTTCGCCTCTCTCTGTTCGGTATCCAGTGGGCTTTTGTCCGCGAGGGCATTGCCATCTGATGCCGCCAAGTAAGCTTCTAGACTCGATTTCAGATCACGTATCATCCTCGCTACGTGAAGGCAGAGAGCTGCCAGGTTTGATGTGGAAGCACTGTACTTTGCGCATCGCTGGCATGCACTACCTACAACATCCTCCTCTTCTACAGGTGCTGAGGGTGTCAACTCGAATTTGTGAAGATGCACCAACTTCTCGTAATGAAGCAGGAGTTTCTGCCACCGAGAATCATTGTATGGAATATGGTCAGGTCCAGTGACTGCGAATAGTGTCCTCGACAATGAATCCGACTGTTTTAGGGAGTATGCACCCTGCAACAAGGACGGGGTTGTTAGGGGTGGGAACGGACAAAAATATCACAGAGAGATCGTTCATGATGGCCAAAGGTAAGATTAAATTGCAATGAGTTCCAGAGAAATCGAGGGAAGCATATCGATTGAATCACCTCAGCATCGCCCCACATCTCCATCTCGATCGCTTATATTGTACGGATGACACCACTGCGCACTGCAGCAAAGGGGTCTATTAGGGCGCTGCACCTGTTACGCTGGCCGCTGGCCTGTGCGGACCGATGCCACCCAATATCAATATAGCCCAATATCAACGGGATGTGCCGCCCTTGGTCCTCCTTCAGCGGGGCGGATCTGGGAAAACGGACCGACGCAGCGAGAGGGCAGGGCGGGGGCGGGGAAGTCGGTCCGCCGTGTCCGAGTCCAAGGTGCCGATGCCGAGGTGATGTGGTTGTGGCCTGTTAGTTGTGGCTCCTGCGCTGCGCACGACCCGCGAGCTCTACTTTGAGACGGCCACAACGACAGACTTGATGCCACAACGTACGTAAAAATTACGAGGTATCATAGCTCGAAAATATTTTTTCGCCAGACGCACAACAACAACCCACCACAAAAAATCCACCGACCATGGCGAAAGCCGCAGTAGGAAGCCTCCTCGTAAGCAGCAGCGGAAGTCAAAACTGACTGGTCAGCGCGTTTGTATTTATTCATTCAGTGCGTTTCAAGATGTTCGGCTTTTCCCTGACCAGTCAGTTCTTACAGGAAGGCGCCAAACAATTAAGCTTAAAGATAAAGTTGAAAATGATATAATTCATAATAAACACCACTAGTTTACTATGATTTTCCCTTCCTCCGCCGTCGTACCCCGTCATCCGTTCATCCTTGACTATGGGAAG
This sequence comes from Thalassiosira exigua, assembly GCA_036939895.1. Classification (NCBI taxonomy): domain Eukaryota; phylum Bacillariophyta; class Thalassiosirophyceae; order Thalassiosirales; family Thalassiosiraceae; genus Thalassiosira; species Thalassiosira exigua. Next base: position 80 of record JALLPA010001486.1, on the reverse strand, counting down.
AACATAAGGTCGGCATTGTTCAATTGTAGGGGCCTCTTGGCCCCGGATCAGCATCTGATCGCGATGGCATGGCATGGGTC
>JALLPA010001485.1:0-10761 GCA_036939895.1 Thalassiosira exigua | reverse complement strand
CGCCGGGGGCAGGCCGGCGGCGCCATCAGGAGCAACTGCAGTGCTCCGATTGCTTGTCAGTTCGTCTCGTGCTCGCCGGAACCGGAACAAACCGACCACCATAGCCGGCACGGAGCGGCACGAGTTGATTGTTGCATGTTATGGTTCATGCAGCATGTGCGATTGAGCCTTGATAACTGCACCGTTGTGTGCCCATCCTCTCGAACTTTTTCGAACTCGTTTGCGAATAATTCAGGCCAACCCACTGAACTGAACTGCACAGCGTGCTCAGCGTGGCACAGCAAGGTCGATTTGCCGGTTGATCTGGCCTTTTAGAGCTACTGATGAGGCAGCTTCATGGCAAATATTGGATGGGATGATGTGAGAGTGCAATCCATGTGTTCATGGACGTCCAAACTCACCTTTCACTTGTTTATTTCCAGGTGATAAAAATTCAAGCCAAGGGTATCCTAACACTTGCAATCAAGAGCCGATTGGTCAGATATGAATTAATATCAAGGAGGTGAGTTATTTGCATGTGAAAAAAATCATGATTCATTACTCTCACCACTTTGCCTCCCAAAATATTCACAGGCAATATTCATGGGCTGCAATAAATATTTGACGGAGATGTACAGCGCTGGTAGTATCCCACGCACGCGGCTGCTACACTGTGAATAGGTAAGCACTCATCACTCTCACAACTCATTTGAAAGTCAATCAAACAACTCACATCAGCTGCACAATGAAACTCTCCTGAGCTGTCCAGCATCTCTGTTAGTTGCAGCCCAACAAATCCATCCCCTTCAACAGGAAGACGAAGAATCCCAATCATGTCTGCCTTCATTTCTGCTATGGGCTCCACGGGGAGCAATGTGCCAAGAAGTGGGAGGATGTACCCGGTGTTCCCATCTCCCGACTGCACTCAGATGGTCGGGAGGAGGCATTGGACAACTCCAATGCTCTTCTCTGTCTCCTTTGCATGGAGACAATTGAGGACCAAGTCGCGAAGGATGCCAAGTCTGCCGCTGCCTCCTCTGCATCCTTGGCCCGAAGCCCGTCCCGGAGTGTCCCCTGCTCTACAACAGCCACTGTGTCCACGATCACTGCGGCCTGGTCAGCCATGAAAGCTACATCAAAGCCAGCTCAAAGTGGGACCGAAGTCATTGCCATGGATGACGATCTCACGGATCCAGTAGTCTTGCCCTCCATTTGGGACGATACGTATGTGACCAAGACTGTCATCAATGACAAGGCCTCCTGGATCTTTGGCCACTGTGGCGAGACCTTCCAGCCAGTTCATGCCACCCGCGTCATCGCGCACATGCTGATGCTCAGGGGACATCACATTGCAGGTTGCAAGGCTTCAATTGCATATGCTGACCTTGAACGGTACCGGGGGTTTTGGGAGCACACCGAGGGCATTGTGGACAGGAAAGTGGCAGCAAAGCGAGCTACTGATGCAACCCTCAAGCACGTGGAGGCAAAGCAGGCCTCTGCCGTTTCGATGTTATGTTGACTGGCGATAAGGTATGAATCTTGCCGTGAAGCAATTCCGGCGCGAGACTGGACCTTATGCAAACACAGCTCGTTTGCTCACCCCTGAAGCCCTCAGTGGCAAGTCTCACCTCTGGCACGAAAGTATTCGTTGCACTACACACAGGTGCTGGGTGTGATGGCTTGCCGGTACACTTCGAAGCAAACAGATATAGGTCCTTGTTAGTGTGCATGGGGAGATGTGAAAGAGTTGAAGTCTAGAAAACGTTCCAATCTGGGTGGGGATGCAGTGAAGAAGCAAGCTATTCTCTGGTACACAACTGCTTGTATTAGCGATGCCCAAATCAAAAGAGAGGAGCTTGAAAAATTGATGCCAGTGGGCCTGATGCAATGTGGGGAGACGATGACTTAAAGTGAGTTCCCATTTGAAACACATTGTGCTGTTTTGTATGAATGGACAACGTCTTACCTCAATTTTCTTTGCATCAAACAGCTTTGATCTAAAGCTAGAACAATGTGGTTGTGATGATGGGGAGTTGAAGATGCCATTGCACACCCGTGTGTTCTGTGCTTGGGTTGAAGACTGGGAGAAGGAGATACTCCGAAAGGATGACTGCGTTACCGAAGCAAAGCTGCTTGAGAAGTATAAGGGACTTGTCTTTTTTATCCTGACAATGAGTGCCACTATACTATCTTCTTAAATAATCTTGAGTTTCACAAGGGGAGGACTGTAGGCTGGCATTTGATTGGTATCCTAAGGAGGACCTTGGATGATGAGTCGTTTCCTAACGGCGATATGGTCATTGAGCTCATCAAAGACACAAATCAGCAAGAGCATGTCCGTGTGATTCTTGCTGATCAAAACAATGATGGAAATTGATTTGCTGCTCATCGTTTGCTATTACCCTGTAACCGTTCAATTAGGACTATTCACAGCTATAGCTTATTACTAATTGCTTTTAGTTGAGAACACAAGAAATATCATATACTATTATTGCAGTTGTGATACAGTAATGTAGACCTACAATAACATAGACACTACGGTATTATAGACATCCTCTCAGCCACACACTGCTTTTGGTGGGAACTAAGTAGTGTGTATGGAGTACTTGGTATATTTTATTGTATTGTACGTTTGGTATATTAGACACTACATAAAGTAGGCGCCCCAGAAGCAAGACACTGTGCGTTTACATTACTGTAGCAGCACTGCATGTGATTGATGCTTGCTGGAAATTTTAATCTGTCTTAGCACAGGCAGCGCATATGCAATGCCAGAACATGTCCCTCGGTCTGTCCCATGTCCCCTGTCCGTTACCCTTTCCAATGAGGCCCAAGAGCGTGTCCTGTCCAGGACATGTCCTGGACGCAAAAAGGACGTGCCCAGGATGCGTCCATTTGAGTGTCCATTTGGACCGTTTTTGGACATTCCAAAAAAGGACATTGCCGACTAAGCAAATAAAGTGATCCTTTGAAACATCCATGGGGATTTTATCTTTCATATCATTGCACTCTAGCGGTTCTGTTGACACAATTATATCTGCTCTGTAAGGCATGTGATTGTTTCAAACAATCTAGCCAAAACCTTCACCGCTGCGCTACCTGCACGAGTTCTGATCCTGCAAGAGCACACAGCTTGCTCTATTGATTTGCCTTTTTATCAACACTGCAGCAGAGACAATATGTTATCTTAAAATCAACCATGCAGATGCTGCTAATACTATGGGGTATAATTATCATCAAGCTACTGTGTCCCTGTCAAATAGTGCACAATTATAGCTCTGGGGATAACACTCTCATGTTTTTGTGTTCAATATTCCTTCTCAGGTCAGTTGTCTCTATCAAAACTCTCTCATGAGAAGATCACTTGCCAACATATTTGATCACTAGTGCAGTGTTCCTAAATTAAGTTGAAAATGGATCATCAGATGACATAAAAAGACTTGGAGGTTTTCTCATTCTACTATGTGGAACAGTAGCAATTATCAGTACCAATGCTAGCATCCTCATGGCTGGGCATACTTTGGTGTTGTGACACAGTGTCTAGGATTTGCGATTACTTATTCCACTTTAAATCTACTGTCAATGATATATTATACCGATTCTATGATGTGTTACAGACTAGGAGTTCCTGAATTATTCTGTATTTTGGAATTGAATTAAAAATGCACTGACGTGCTATCGTTAAGTGTGTGATGGCAATGTAAACCTGCCATTTCACCCTTGTGTCAAGATCTCCCTCAGAATGGCACTTGAATCATATGAGTGACAAATAAAGGTATTCATTAACTGTTGCAGATGTATGTGAGAAATGACCTGTTATTAGGTCAGAGTATATTGCACCATTGGGGATTAATGTGTAATAATGTTTGAATATATTCGTCTCTTATTGAATCTTACTCAACTCATTCTTTGTCTACCGTCTCCTATCCCCTTGTTGTATTTTCATTGAACATTACATGCTACTGATTCACAATATCGCAGGAGACGCTGGGCATTGAGCAGAGGCCATGATAGGAGACTACTTATGCATGTAGTCCTGAGCAAGGTTGACTTGACTGTAGACCCTAGTGTTGCATGTGAGGATTGCATCGCAGAATTGTGACACTGAACTTGGTAAATGTTTTGGTGACCACTAGATTCATTTGGGTGCAACGGGTGGCCCCAGGAGTGGGGATGAATCATGTTGGCAGTGATCATACCACACCTAGGCCCATTTTGTGGCTGCCATTGCAGCTTTTCTCTGTGAAATGTCAAAAAGTCCAGAGGACACTCCTATATGACATCATATTGCATAACTTATCTACCTATAGCAATAATGGTGATGTCAATCCAGTAAATCTGAGGGTATATTGCTTGAGAGCCAAGTGTTGAGGTGTGATTAAGCTGGTATGACGTGGCAGCACAGTTGAGACCAGCTACTAGATAGTCCTGAATTGTAAATTGCCCAAAACAGTAAAAATTAATTATAAATTAGGAACAAATATTACACAGGTAAGAATGTGGGCGTGTCTCTAAATTGCAGCAACTGAACAACTTTTCTGTCACTACTTTGAAAAAAACAATAAGAATAGACAATTCAATCATGTGCAATTATAATGAAATATTTGTTATTGGTCTTTGCCAAAGTTTTGAAAGAAACTCTCCAAATCAGCCACCAGCTTGAATTGCCTTGTCTTGAAACTGGAGGCATCCTTTGTGAGTTATGGTAATTTAGGCAAAAATTAAGGAATTAACTTTTCAGTTGAGAACACAAAAATAGCTTAGTTTTTAAAGCGATAGAAGACACTATTGAAACGCTTTCTTTTCACGGATTTTCCGTCAGTGAGCATGAAACCACGGCAGAGACCATGTATTATTTGACGTTTCTATCAAATACGAGCTATTTTAATGATGAGTGATAAGTGGTAAAAAGCTTGTTTTTACCATTTTAGACCACCTAGTAGCCAGCTTCCATGATTGGGTTGTGTGACAGGATCAATGCTTGCTCCAAATTCTACAAATATGCTTTTATGAATGGAATGGCGGTGAGATTACATCAAAGTTCTGAGACACATTGCACATTTAAAGTTATGAACTCTACTACCTAACCCATCACAAGTTTTCAGCATTTTATGATGATGTTGTAATAGTTCTCGTGATCCCTATCTTAGTGGATGGGTGTTTATTCTGATACAGATGGTGTGATGCTGGAGAGGGCAGGTTCTGATGGTGTGTTGGACGCTTATACATCATCCACGTACCTAGTCATACAATGCCTGCAGTTTGATGTATTTCAGGGGGCTGTGTTGGTGGTCGTGAACACTGTGAAGGCCAGCCTTCATTGGCAAACAAGTGGCAGGTCTTGATAACTTGCTTGCAATGCACCTTTAATGGGCCGGTTGCAAAAGTCAAACTGGTCAGTGACTTGTACCTGTTGGCCTGTTATTACGAGCTGTGATATGCCTATGTTTTGATACAAAGTACTGGCAAATTTGACAAAGTCAAATTTGTACGTTTAGTAGGTCTTACCTAAAGTCTTGGAATGTGAAATGCAGTTGATTATTTCTTGAGTTCATGATACTACCACTGGCTCACAGCAGAGCTGGTTTTGAGTTGTTGTTGTCCAGAGTAACATTTCTGGGCATCAGTGATTCCCAGGTATACAATAGCTTGTCCCTTATTTTATTTCCATCACATAGTACATATGTGCACAGTATGCGTGGTGTAGTACTAATGGAGAACCTTTGACCACACACATGGGTCTCTCATTCTCCGCGGATACTAGAAGGATGGCTTGATGCACTCTCAACGGACATTCAAGCAAAGTTGTTGATGATACCCTTGTGTTGAAGCTACCATTAGACAGAGGGGTGATTTATGGGTTGGATTCAGCCATAGTAGGCCAGCTCTTGCCATCAGCATCTTGAAGGGAGAGAATTTTGCTTGTTGACGGCTTGGACTGTCATGAGACAGCGAGGGATACTGTTGAACTGCTGAAAGGAGCTACACTAGAGGAAAAGCTGCTGAGCAACCATGGGTCAGCTAAATAATGGTATATCAGTGACTTTTTACTACATGCAACATGTCTCCTTTACTGTTCAGAGCAAGATGCAACCATCTTCAACTTGAAAAGGGCTCATTGGAGGGTACAGACAAATGGATTTGCACTGCCTTGCCTCATATGTTTGTTTTGTAAGGCAATTAGTGGGGGAACAACACCTTTGAACCATATCTACGGTAGAAACTTCGTACCCTCAGGAATATTTGATCCCGTCGGATCACTGAAATCTGAAGCCAAGGTCTAACCAATATGGTCATGATGTCAAACAAATATCCCCCAAGGATTAATGTTCCAATTGGTATCAATTTGCCTCATTATACTGCAATTGCAACTAATGCATCACCCTTCAATTGAGCATTCGCAAGATATATGTGGCATGTTTACCGACATCAAGTTTTCCAGCCGTGTCATCATTTTAATTTGATATTGGGAATTTATACTAAGTTGTATATGTACAATTTCACTAAAGAAAGGGTCCCCTCTGATCACCGAATCACAATTTGAAGGGTGGTGCAAATACATTTGTCTGTGATTGAAAGGGGTGTCTGGCTGTTCTTCTTGTGGCTGGGAAGCAATGGGCTGCCAGTTGGCAATATTGAAGCCACATTCCTGTTATGTCCTCATCCAAGCCAAGGTGCAGATCACAATGCACTGAATGGTGGACTCGATCTATTGCTTCAATTAAGGCAGACGCATGGAAAATATCAAGGGGTCACATGAGCGCGCGAAAGCTCTGGCAGAGGTTGGCAGGCTTTTGTTTCAATTTTTTCTAAAGTATATTTTATTATTTTAATTTGAGACAGCCTTGAATTCTGCTTGCTGCCGGTGGACCCCCCATGTCAATATCCAATGACGCTAGTAGTACCCTGGATATACCAGTCATTGACACGCATCAACAGCAGGTTCCTCATCCCTTTCTTCATCTTTCAAAATGAGCAGATGGGAACTTTCTACACGGACAAAAGGGTGAAGTGAAAAAGCATGTCTCAGAGCAGCAGTTTGGATGGGACGTACAGTCCTTCATTGAATCTATTGGCCAAGCAGATTGTTGCATTGGAATCCATAACAAAACACGGAAATGCAATTGCATGCACTTTCATCCGTGACAACCAGGCGTCATAAAGGCAGTCGTATCAGCCATTGTCTTTCTTTCTTTGGGATGATTGAATCACAAAAGAGGTTTAATATGGCGACCGAATTTTGTTCAGCAGCATCCAACCTTCTCGTCTACAGCCACCAAGGCACAAAGGGTCCCTAGCGGAACCACATCCTCCCACTCTATTGACGCTCTTGTTGAATCTGACCACGACCACGAGGACAGCATTGCCGAGGCCATATAGCACAAGATCCGTATGCATGCCTGAACTGCCCTCCTCAACATTGGCCATAAATCTTTCAAAGGAGTGAAAGATATCTGCACTGTTTGGTGTTCGATGGTCCACGGCAATTCTGGCTAACGACACATTTGATCCAATCGGGAAGAAGCGTACGGTATCATACGAGAGCATTCGATGATAATTGCAATGTTGCATAATGATTTTTCACCGACGTTTATGACTTTACTAGTTAGATATGTTGCTGGGAAAAGCTCGACAAGAGACGATGACAACAACATGTACTTACCTCCCAGCTTTTTGAAACGGCAATGTTGGATGAAGCTCTGCTATGATGCGGGCTATCAGGTTAAGTTTCGGTGTTGATGCAAGTCAAAAACCTGTCAGGTCAATGACTGGGACATTCACGACGATTTCTATTACAGCATATGAAGCAATTGTGCATCATGGTGGTCAGGTTGTCAGGCCCATTGTCTCTTGGCGATACTTCTTGAGGTTTTGGAAACGATACTTTCCAAACCTTCAAGTGATGACGAGCAACGAGGACACCTACACTGATTGTCACAAGCTGAAGGGAAAACTTCAACACCTGACAAAGAAGAAGAAACAGTCAGAGATGGCGCTCGAGGACAACGATTCAGAGTCGACATCAGAGGAGTTGCAAGCACTCATCGCAGAACTCAATCAATCTATCGCCGAGTGCAAAAAGTACGTCCAAATGCTTGTTGCACAACGAGAGGGATTCAATTAGTACGTAGCAGAAGCAAAAGCCGACTATGATAACGACGAGGCCCTCCATTACACGACCATCTTCCTCATCGTTAAAATTCTTCGAGGACATCAGATGGGCAACTTCGACTACATGTTGCATCTGATCCAGTTGATCTTCGACATCAGCGATGCAGCAACAGGAAAGATGAACGCGGCCGCGGAGCGGACAATATTGTTTTGCTCCTCCATAACGACTTGATTCGCCAGGGACATTGTTTATGGACAGGCCATCGGAGATGCCTGTCTCAAACAACACCTCGTGATCGGCACCGACAATGCCCGGCACAAAACAAAAACAAAGAAAATACTCACGTACTGTGCCTGGCTAGTCAAAACAACCAAGAACATCTTCTATCGTAACTTCAACCTTCTCAAACGGGCCACAGCGGACGAGGACATCTGGACTGCTGATGATCTTGATGCTGCATACATGAGAAACAACTCCGAGTACATCACTCTCGAGCGAGTTGATGGCAGTGTTTGGATGGGATGGACGGATAGTATTGGAAAATTATACCGCGACCCGCCAAGCGGGAACATTCTCTGCAACCATGAACTCACATTTGATAACAGTGGAGCCAAAATAATCTACCGCTGAAGAGAATACCATGATGTCAATGTGGAAGAGTTCAACATTCAGCCAACTGCACGCTCCGCAAAGGATATCAATCGATTGACCACGAAGAAACGGTAATTGTTCATTTGTAACCTTCCGATGACTCTCAACCCCCCCCCCCCCCCCGCCTGGAATTGCTGCCACCAAAGCAAATGAGTGCCAGAACAAGATCGCCTCCCTCACATCGCCCAACAAAGGACATTATTATGCGCCTCACATCTGAGCTAGAGACTGGATTGCAGTCAAAGAACTCAGCAAAAAATCAATCGCGAACCAAGAAGAAGACATCAACAAAGGAGCACATCGATGAGGCGAACAAAAATAAGAATAAGCCAACATAGTCTTTCCCCATCCGATCCCTTCTTGATAGAATTAAAGGTACGATCACACCAGTTCTTGATATACCCCGTTCCCGTCATTGTTCCCCAAACAAGAGAGAGCAGCTCTTGGTTAGAGAGATTTTCAAATTGCCCCATGAGGTGGTCGATCTGACAACCCTTTACCTCACACTGAATATCGCGCCAGCAAAAGTATTCTCTAATTGCCTCATGGACTAGTGAAACCAAATGCTATTTGCCTATGACAAGACGCGCTGAATAACAAACTGCAATGCTATCTTGTTTATTTTTATGCTTTATGTCACCGGGAGCGGCCAGTTTTTCACAACCAACCCTAGATGAGTAGTGTAACGTCATGGGTAGAATGGAACCAGCACCTAAATCGCTTAGATTAAGCTCAAGGTGCGCCCTTGTTGGGGGTTAACAACAGGGAAGGATGTGGTGTCTCAATGCGACAAGGGCATTGCGACGCTCTTGGCAATCAATCACTGCCGCATTCCAATTAGCTGGTTTTAAGTTCAATGACCCTCCACTCACCATTCACATTAGTAAAGCATAACCGCCCCTTGCTTCTCCCAGTCCAGTTAATTGTCAATAATTTGAGAAAGGCTCAACCTTCCTTACTTCCCATCCGTCTTACTCCCATTTCCTATCAGCCACATCTCACTCCATCTCAATCCCCCTAATTCCTTGCCCCAGCTCAGTCGTCTCGGCCCTGCTCCCCTTGCTTTCTTGTGTCGTTGCAAAACGGCCAGACTCAATCCCCCCCCTCACAGAATCTTACAGCAAGTCCGACTGGAAAGGGAACATAAATGCAACGAAAGCAGGAAGAGCAAATTGGCGCAAAAGACACTCGAAATCAACATTGTTCGCAGGACAGTGCTTTCCTACCAGAACCAGAATTTGGGCAGTCCACGGCGACGGGTGAAAATGGCGACGGCGTCGACTGCGAGGTTGGCAAAAGGGGAAGGGTTAAGGGTTGGCGAAGAGATAATACGTGAAGGCAGCGACGAAGGGCGTCAGCGACGGCGACGAGCAAAGGCAAAGGGAGAAGGCAGCAGCAAAGGGCCAAGTCGTGGGTGAGCGAAGGCAGAGGAAGGGCGAACCAATGCGAAGGTGGCAACGAAGCAAAGCGATTGGCAACGGGCAACGGTCTTCAGGAAGGCAAATACGACGGAGAAGGAGACAGTAACGGCGACGGCGACCAGGAAGGTGACGGTGCAACCGGGGAGGCGACGGCGATGGTGACAAGGAAGGCAAAGGGAAGAAGGCAAATGAGAACAAGGCGGACGATGGCCAACGACGGCGATCGATGGCGACGGCGACGACGACGGCGACCGGCGATGGCGACCGGCGACGGCACGTGAACGCGGCGGAAGTCTGGCGGATGGAAACGGAAGCGGAAGACGAATGATCAATCAAGATCGGCCGTGTGTTGATTCGTGGTTCTTGGCCTTTGCCGTCGCGTTCTTTGGGGTTTCTTTGTGGGTTCCCGTCGTCCACGGTTGGCGCAGTTTGAGTTTCGAATTTTAAAAATCAAAGTGAAGAAGGTTTTTCTTTTCGCTTTTGCTTTAACCCACTGTAGCGGCCCCGCTCCGCCATGGTCTCGTGCCGAGGAGTCGCGGACCTGGCCGCGTCTTTACAGCGTAATGGTTGTTACTAATCTCACTGAATAGAAATTAT
>JALLPA010001482.1:0-16828 GCA_036939895.1 Thalassiosira exigua | reverse complement strand
GGACCCATAAGATGTATGTAAAGATTTCAGTTATTCTCTCTCTCTCTCTCTCTCTACGTACAGGGTGTCAAACATCATGTTCCGTCTGAAGACTGCGGCGCTCGGCAAACGACCTGGCACTATGTGATGGGTGGAGCAAACGGCCCACACAGCATTTACAAAGAAGTCGTCCATGTCCAATTGTGTGACTGTTTCTTGCATATCTATATTGCTAGTGTGTGTCACTGTATTTGCTAAGACGCCATGTAGGTGCTCAAGTATCGTTCGCTTGTGGATTTGTAAAGGTTGTAGGCTTACGCTTGATCTCATAAGTATAGCATAATTCTCGACAATGAAATTTAAACTCGCTCCCATTACCATAGATAATTTTGAGTCACGTGGGTACCTAATCAACCATTGTTTGTTGAATAAATTGGATATCTGAGCTGACGACTTGACCACTATAATCTCAGTAAATTCTTCACCCTTGCGTACATATTTTCTGCTTTTGAGTGGCAATTCTATAATTTCGAACCAGCTACTGGCTCGATCTATCATGGTGAGGCACATAAAATCCGTAATTGTACCGTATCATTTTAATGTGTATGGGAGTATGAGGTCAACACAGGGCAAGAATCGCGGATACCTTTCCGGCAAAGGCTTGATACCTTCTTGGGTAAGTATGTACCCTAAGTACTCTAGTTTGTCCTGTGCAAAGTGAGACTTAACAAGCTCAACCCTTAGATTTGCTTCTCACGGTTTGTAGAGAATCTTTTGTACCTTATTTAAGTGGTTCTCGTAAGTACCATTGGTGATAACTAGTAAATTGTCAATGTACACTCGTACTTACTTGCGTTGTTCCATAAGAATGGCCGTTTTCTCTTGGAAGATTTCAGGGGAGTTGGCTACTCCCATTGGCAGACGCAGGTATGAATATTTACCCCATGGCAGGATTCTCGTGCAAGTTTTCTGTGCGTCTGGGTCCAACCTGACGGTCTAATGACCCATTTTTAAATCTAATTGGGTGGCATATGTGAAGCCCTCCATCTCTTGCAGTACGGATGTGATCTTTGGGATTTCATAAGGGTTACTCACTATTTGTTTGTTAACCTCCCAAAAATCACTTATGAACCTCACATCATTCTTAGGTATGATAAATCTTGATGTGCCCCATTTGCTTTTGGGTTACTTTTTTAGTACTCCCAACTCACACCATCTATCCACCTCTTTCTTTAGCACTTTGAGGTATACTTGAGGGATTGGGAAGGCTCAACCCCTATGTGGTGTGGCATCCAGGTTGAGCCTGGATCATACTGGGTCAGTTCTCCAGTCACCTAAACCTCCATCAAACAGCACTTCAAAGTCTGTGAGCAGCTTATGCAGTTGATCTTGCTGTCGTGAGGATAGGTGTCCGCAATTCTCTTGAATTACTGTGGAGAGATCCATTTTCTCGTATTTGGCGTCCAAAATTTCCACAACTCGTTTGGTCTCTTCCAAAGTGGATTTTGGCTCCAAATGTTCTCTAAATTCATTAGTGACACTCTCTATGGTGACTCTCATCTTTTCAAAGTCTAAAATACAGCCTATTTGGGCTAAACTTTTGACTCCCAGTATGAGGTCATATGCTGGCGTTGCTCAATTTTCTCCCAATTCCATAATATTGGCTTTGAAAGTTACAGTCTTTGAGTCTGAATATTCTGGAAAGGAACACTCAAATTTCCTCACCATTTTGGTGCAGAATCTGCCATTAGAGGTCCGCCAACTCTGTGGCGTTGATCGCTCTTTTATCTCGCAGAGCATGTGGCGAGTTCCTTCATGTAGGAAAAGTAGGTCGCCGTTCGACCCACTATCGAGCAAAATTCGCAGGACCGTCTTCCGCGTTTTGTCCTTTTTGCTGATTTTTACTATGCCTACGACGCTAGTAATTTTCCTGCTGCCTTTTACCACCTTATTTTGGAGAGGGGATTTGGTTTTGGTGGCTGCAACTTTAATTGGCGTGGTGTAGAGAGTCTGTAACTGTTTGATAACTTGATCAGACTTATTGTTAAATGCATTATTCACAAATACACCACGGTTGCAGGACCCAACGACCTATTTATCATCAGAACTGTCGGAGTCACTGCTGTCGCTGGCAAGAAGTTTTTCCAACTTGGACTTCTTGCCACCCTTTTTGGACTTTTTAGTCAACTTACTGAGCTTCTTGTTTAGCTTCTTTTTTTCAACTTCATCTGGGCAAAACGTTCCATCGACTTTCCTTCGGCCTCGCGCTGCTTGTGCTGCATGTGAATGTAGTTGGATTTCTTGCTGGCCGGTTCCAAATTTTTGGTCCAGAGACGGCAGTCGGCCGTGTCGTGTGAGTCCTTGTACTTGGGCGCTTTCTTGGCGCACCGCTCGCACGATTTCTGCACGCGGGCCTTCTTCGGGCCACGATTGCGCGCATTCTGACCCTCTTTTCCGGCGGAGGACTTGGCACTGTCGCGCTTGCGTTCCTTGCCGCTGTCCTTCCCGTTGCCGCCGTTCTTGTTGGGCGCTCGAGGAACTTGATTGTTCACCTTCTCCACGAGTTTGACGGTCTGGCGGAAGTTGGGTTCAAGCAACTTCAGATCAGACCGGAGCTTGTCGAGCTCCACGGGGAAATATCCGTGCCCCTTGTGCGCGTAAAACACGATCTGGAAGGAGTACGGGAGCGCCTTGAGAATGATGCCACACATCTTGATCTCAGAGAACGGGAGGTTCCCGCGCTCCAGCTGGGGCGGGGATCCCTCCTGATCTTTCAGGCTGGGCAGGTGAGACGTGAGCTCGTTCAGCTCGACCATACGATCGAAAAACGCGCACACGTCAAGGCCGGCTTTCGGCATCATCACCTGGCCGTCCAGATACGCCTGATGGCGTTCGGCGGCATTGGGCTCTACCTTCAAGAGGAGCCACTCTCGGTGGCATGCCTTCAACGAGGTGAACTTGCTTCCGCGCTTCCTGCCGTCAATGCAGATTCCTCCGACGTCAACGTAGCCGATCGTGTCGCATTGCTGCTTCACGATATCGTGCCACTTCGGCAGTAGGGCCATGCCGAGGAGTCGTTCCCAGAGGGACCAAAACTCCAGGCGCAGACCCTTCAAGGTAGAGTCGATCTTGAGAATCGTCTCATTTGCCTTGTTGCGCTAATCGAGGAGGTCGGCATCGACCGTATCCTCGGGGATGCCCGCGACAATGTCTTGCTGGGTCTTTTTCTCAGCGAGCCACTCCTTGTACTCGGCGCAAATCCGGAGCTTGCCCTCAAGGGACCAGAAGAGCTTCACGTGACGGACGGCCTCCTCGGCCGATCCGCCCAAAAACTTGGGGTACGTGTCCTTGGCCACCTCGCTAACATTGATGGTGATGGTGGCCTTCTCAGCTCCTTCCTGCTTCTCGGATACTTCAGGGACAAAGCGTAGCGGCGGGGCGCCCCCAAGTTTCAGGACTTGGTAACGCTCACACTGCTCCTTCTTGATCGTAGGGGGGATCAGATGGGTCCAAACGCTCGCCATGGTGCCGGTGTTGGAGGTTGGCTCACGCTTCCAAAAACGATGGGGGGTGGTGTCGGACGTGATGACGTCACAAAAGCGGAAAACTTGATGGTCGTGATGGAACGACTAGAAAACCGCGTTGGCTGTCTTGGAGGCGGATCAACCGCACGTAGGGCGTACTTGATAGCTTCTCGGGCGCGAAGACACCTGGTATACTCACGCTGTCGTTGGGACAATCGAGAGAAATCATGCAATTCGACCGTTGGTGAATGTAGGGAGTTCCGCTGTGATTGTAACGTAGCTTCTCGGGGAGATACGCGGAGTTTGATATCAAAGTGACCTAGGCAATCAGGCAGAGGGCGCTAGAGCTGGTGTAGGAAATCTAAATAGATATGACGGAATACTCGAAATGAGAATTGTGAGCTTTATCTTATTGGTATTTCTGGCGGCAAAATGAGGATGGAAACAGGCAAAATTGAGCATCGGCTCGAGGAGCTATCGGCGGCGCACGTAGGATTCCTGTAGCGTCTGGTATGGACGCGGAGAGGGATCACAACGAGCGCAGTAATGTCCTACTGGAGCCTATGCGTCAGCGCAGGATCCTGGCCACCTCGCAGTTCAATCAAGATTTGTGGCCAGACCGTGCGTATCATCGCGAGGGATTCAGTATGGCAACGTGTCGTGCCACTCCGACTGCATCCTGACTGCGTCAGTCAGTGCCGGTGGTCCCATACATCATCTGGATTAATGGCCATGATGATTTTGTGCGTTTCGGCAGGAATGCACGTGGGATCTGATATGTAAGGAATTCTACCATAATAGTAATTCCTATGTATCTTCATTGTCTGAGATACCTTTATGGTATCGAGTCGTGGCATAAAGGCCTTGGGCATAAGTGCCTACGACACTTCCCCACAGCGTGATCTTCGGACCTCCGGCCCTCGCACATCCCGTTGAAAAGTACCCCGTTTGCCTCGATCCCGGATCATAGGAACTAGCGACAACGATTAGGACGAGGACTGCGAGATGCGGAAACGAATCGGACCCGGCAGTCCTTGACCTCGTCGTCACTCGCTACGACGAGATGACTGCGCACCACATGTTGTGGGTGCCGCCGGGCTTTTCCTTCCCGGCGTCAGCGCTCCGCTCGTAGCCCTGAATCTTTCCGAGTTTAACGAGCCGGTTGGCCTCCTCCTCGCGCACGAAGTTCTCAAGAAGGACGACCCAGGGACTTTCCGGTACCGTGCCAGGGGCCTTGCTGCTTTCATGTTTCAGCTTCGGACGGGGGTTGTATTTCTTCCACTCGCCGGAGCCGCTGGCGTCATATATGATGTCGTTCATCAGGATATTCAGGTCCCCCGGTTTCCAGATGCTGTCGTTCCAGGGCAGGACGGGGCACTGATGCTTGATGTCCAGCAGATCGCAGGATTTGCAAGCGGGAGCCAGTTAGTCTTCATGTATTTTTTGTTCGCCTTACATTCACTGAGGGACGCCCAAAACGTGCAGCTTCAAGAGGAATAGCGGACGTTCAAAACTGGTTTCAGGGAGAGCGCAGTGGGCACGACATATCTTGAGACAAACAATGCCCCCAACATTTGCCCTCGTCTACATCAACAAGCGACCGCAGACGAGGGCCCCAGAGATCCTTTGTCACAGAGCTACATGGGTGGCAAGGAATGGCAAGATGAGAAGTGGGGCTACACCAACAGCAACAGCCGCAAGTCGCGTGCCTAGTACCAGATGCCCCATCTCCAAATGCACCTGCCTTCCCACTCAAGTCTCCTCTATACGCGCCTCCTCATCCCCTCAGCAAAAGAACAATCGCAGCGGCAGATAAACAATCAACAAACTCACTCTTGATGCCGGTTCTTGCACTTGTGCCACATGTCCCGGTACTCGTCGTCTCTCCACACTGTCTTTATGTACTCGACGGATCGTTGGATTTGCTGTTTTGTCGCCTCATTGACGTCCTCGACATGTGGCTTTCAGCGCATCGCCCTTGCTGGGGATGCGTTGGCCGACGCCGAACTGATTGCTGAAATTGCAGGAAAGCGCACGTGAGAGAACGTGCTGATGACACCGACGCCAGCTGCTGAGGCAGCCGGATCAAAAATTCATAAATACAAATAGAACGACGGCAAGGTTGCCGATGGCGCCTCGGAGGCCCTCACCTTGTCCGTTCATGGACGGCGGCTTCTACGGCGAGGGATCGAAGGGATCATGTCGATGGTGCGTGCATGTGATGTTTCATTATACCTCCAGGCTTGTTGAAGCAGCTTTGGCAGCAGTTTATTAGCATCCACACTATTTTTGTAATTTCTTTTTGCATTTTTACCTAGTAACAAGCACTAATGGTTAGCGTTCCGCCACAATACCTGTTAGGGTCTCCACTTTTGCAAAAAGAGAAAAATGCCCATAGCGCAGCGAGAACCTTGCCGATGACAAATCTTCTTAGGGGCACCTAAACTGAACCTCAACCTCAATAAAGAATATCGATGGCCCAGAATATCCCCCGATGCCCCCTGGGGGTGCCCACATTGTTTTGCTGCCCCTACCCCTTCTCATCTCTATCGATGGCCCAGAATACCCCCCGATGCCCCCTGGGGGCGCCCACATTTTTTTGCTGCCACTACCCCTTCTAATCTCGTATGAGTCTTGCCTAAATCTTTGTTCATGCGGTTAGGTACGAGCTTCGTGGTTCCTTCCTTTACTGTCCTATTTCATTTGGCCCCCGAGAGGTGTGAGTGGCCGTCAACCTTGTTGGGCACTAGGAGCTTGTACGATCCTCACCACACATTCTTTTCGGCCTCAAGGACTGCGTGGGCTAGACTGCGTGGGAGCCGTCTCTATCGCCCCCATCCGTCGTCTCTTGCTTGACCATCTCTTGGTGGTTGGTTTTCTGGGTCGTCCCTGACCCTGAACCTGTGGTGGTTCCAGTGCCCGTCATAGAAATCAGGTATTAGGGTTGGATCCATTCTCAATTCTTTCCTGGTGAAGCGACGGCCATTGAAACCTTCTTTTTCCTGTCCTGCAGGGATCTCATCGATTCAGGCCTCGCGCCGATCCTTCCAGGCTTTTCTATCGCTTATGAGGACCGACCTGAATTGGTAGTTCATTCCATTGTGCAGCAGATTTGTCACCGAGAGAATGTCGGCACCCCTCCATCGAAGTTCTTCCTGGTAAATTATGCCCCTTTCAAGGAGCTGTTTGAGGTGTCGGAAGTCGGTATACACATCATCCCCTATGAAGTATCTTCCATGTGTTGCCTCGAGGTCCTCTTGCACACTTTCGATGACCAGTATTAGGGATCTTGGTGGTTCACACCCCAGGGATAGGTCAGCTGCGACGAGGTCCTTGTCCCATCCTTCAACCTGAGTAGGGTCCTTGATGAACCCTCGCTCGACGGCGTCGTCGAAGCCTCCGAGCACATCCTCTGTGTTCACGAAGTACATGAGCCTCGTGGCTTCGTTCAGAATGGCTAATCGTGTTGCACAAGCGTTGTTGCCATTTGCCCACTCTGTTGCGATGGTGTGGAGGGGAAATGACTGGTGAAAGGTCTCCCAGTTGCTCTTGGTCATGTCTCACCACTGGGTGCATATCCTATGCAGCCGTTGGTAGGTGCGGCTGTAGGTAGTCATGCAAATCTTCTGGGACGTGGCACATGTAGTCATGGTCTAGGATAGTGTACGTCATCTCGTATGGGTACATGTGCAGTAACTTCAGGATAGACACCCGTGGTCCTTGCCATTTCCCTGTGTTGAGCCACCAGAGTTCATCCTCTGTCTCTCTGTCTCTGCCCCCTGGTGAAGGATGGCGACCTGTACCTTGAGTTGCGAAGATGTTTAGCGAGACACCTCGTCCTCGCGACGAGTTCAAGTCTCTTAGCCTTGTACCATTCGTGGTGTGCCCCCGTGAGGGACAGAGCCTCGTTATCGAGGGGTGTTGGTTCCCAGATGCCCTGCATCTGGTGGTCGGGTGTTGTGTTTAGCAGATAGTCAACAAATAACAAATATATGAATAACGTAAGTACGAGTCCCCCCCCCCCCTGAGTAGGGCATATGAGCACCCCGTCCAACCGCGTGCCCTGTACGGCCGCCGCGCTGACTGTCACCTTGGGTACTACTTGCGGCGCTTTGAGAGGCCTAATCAATCGTTGGGGATCCTCGTGGTTGATGTCCCTGGGGTACTTGGATAGTAAAGGACACTATGACGTCTGTGGCAGTGTTTGCATCGCTGCGGTCGTCCTGCTGCCCTCTTGCGTTGACTTGCTGGATATCGCGCGTCGTGCCCATGGCAGGGTAGTAATAGGCTGGTGGGTGGTAAAGAGGTGACACCCATATCAGTTGGCCTTGCTGTCCTTGGCCCTGATGTTGTTGCTGTTGTTGCTGCTTGTTTGCCTAGCCGCCCCCGCCACCACTTTTGGCTTGCTTGCGGAGGTCAAGGACTTGTTTCTAGCCTTCTTGTCCGATCGCCTGCCACTCCTTGTAGGTGAACCTCGTGAATCCAAGACGTCCACTCCGTTGATGTGCGATTGGGGAGCCCTTCCACTTGGGCCTCTGCCCCCTTGAAAGTTTTCCCTTCCACGTCCACCACCACCGCGTCCCCTGCCACATCGGCCTTGGTGGCCGCTCACCTGCGATATCTGTCTGGGGCGTCACCCCCGGTGGTGATTCCTCCATGATTGCTGCTTCCTCGGCGGGTACTCGGTGGATATCTTCGTCTGGGGATGGGTCACGGCGGTCATGAAATTGTCAAGCATATCCTCCTTGACCTTCTCTTTTGCCATGGTGATCACTGTATTGGGACCATTGCGCATTCCATCAACGAGGCATTGGGTCTTCGTCCTCTCGTCAACGGCGCTGCGGTACTCCTCCTGTACGTCATATGCATCCTACATCTTCGACGTGTACTCCATGAACGGGAATCCCCCGTACTCTCCTTCCCATATTAGCCCTGTTTGAGGGTCGAGCGACGTCAGGTTGTTTGCCTGTGACAGGCGGCTGTTGACCTTGTCAGTACCCTCGCACAGCTCGATGATCTTGAGCCACATCCTTCTCCCGTCCTTGTTCTTCTTGAACTCCCTGAAGAAAACGTAGATGTTGTGGTTCATGCTCCACTTTTGGATGTACCCCATGAGTGTTGCATTGTCTCGCTCGAACACTGGATCGTTGAGGGGATGGTTTCTGATCTGGGCCTATCTTTTGTCCGCTGCTGCCGTTTGATAATTGTGCGCATGCCTGTGCTTCCGGATGCAGTATGCTAGCGAAGTCCCATCGCGCCCCTGCTTGGCTAGTAGGAAGACCCAGACCTTGCTCTTCCAGTTGATATATCCATGCTCGATGTCGATAGTTCCAGGGTCCACCTCTACGTCAGTGACGTCCTCGTCCTTCATTAATGCTTCATAGTCGGCCAGTGCCGTTGATATGGACTCCGGGGTGACCATTCCGATGTGTAGTGTCTTTCCAGCCCGCTTCTCGTCGAATGCCAGGTAGAGTAGCCCTGTCAGCTTCTTGATAGGTACGAGGCCGAGGGTCTGTTGCCCTTGCTCTCGGTTCTTGTTGTACAAGTTGATCATCATTTTGGTGTCTTCGGGCTAACTGATGGAGAAGTCATCGAGCATCTTGAAGCCGTGCATCATGTGAATGGCTCGACGACGCCCTCAAGATTGTATTCCTCTAGGCAATGTACGATGCCCTGGAGGTGGTCGTCGACGATTGTCACACGATTTCCTTCCCCATCGTCGTCGTTGTCCCCAATGGTATTGTCCTCGGTGCCATTTCTGTCGGCGCGGCCTCTACTCTCGTTGCCTGCATCGGTAGTGGTGTCGTTCTCGGCGTCTTCAGCCTCGCCATTGCCCCCATTGGGGTTGTTGCCGTTCGCCAGGTTGACGATGCCTGCTTGTTGCCCTTCTCTGCCCTGCTTGTGTGTCTGCGCGCGTCTCCTCGCTTCGCGCTCGACTTAGATAAAACACGATACTTACGTAAATGAGTCATTCTCCCCAAAAGGCAGTGCTGAGGTGTCTAGAGTGGTATGAATTGCCGGAAAGTACGAATTCTTGTGGGTACTAATTAGCGTAGCCTGACTGTAACTGGAATTTATGGCCTATGACTCTAAGCATTTCTGGCCCCCCATTACACCTGCAGTGGATCAGGTAGCGCTGTTCAGGTGATTCGGGTAGTCCTTGAGACAGTTTTTTTCATGCGCGTTTCAGTTTTCTGCAAGCCACAGCCCATGATCTTGCTGCGCATATGGTACACTCACGAAACAGTATGTATTCCCTGCGGCTTTCGTACAAAGTTTCAGGCCGCACAGATAGGTATCCTTTGCCCCTAATGACTTCCTCCCATCCCGTCCAATACCGCGCTTCAAGTTTAGCGCTGTTGCTATCCTTTGGGACACACCCTTGGAAGAAGGGAATTAATCCCCCCATCCCACAGTCCCATCAAAAGCTTTTTTCTTTCTTCCACTCGGCGTTCCGCAAAGCACCCCGGAGTAGTTTCTTTGCTTAACAAGTAGCATTTTGTCTCATTGACTGGGCAAGTGATAATGCCCCCGACATTCATTCCCTCCACCAAGGAATGAAGGGCACATTTGGTTACTTGGCGATATATTGATCTGTCACTTTGCCTGTGGGTTGTGAGCCGCAGCCTCCGGACGCTGTAGTTCCAGAGCAGGGTGACAGATCCCCTACAACTCCTAGTCTTTGGGGTTTGTAGCAATTACAGCACAAGGGGGAACCCCCCCCCCAGGATCCCTGGAATTGCTCCAAGGCCATGTTCGGTGGAAGTCGGAGTTGTTCCCAGTTGTAGAGATAATATGTTGATGTTGCATGGCATTATACTTTGTTGGTTCTTGGGGAAGGGGCGGGAGTTGCCCCCCCTCTTCCTCGGATGTGGATCCTCCTCATTACCGAAAGATGGCTCCCCTTTTTGTCTGCTCGCCCTTAGAGGTTCGGAGGGGATGAGCTTGGGTGCGGAGTTTGCCGATTCCGGATGCAGTACGTAGGAATATCCGTATGTCTGGGGTGGTCGTCAACGACCGTTGCCGCCAGAGAGGCGGAGCAGTAGCATCGTGGCCCTCTCGCTGCACCCTGAGAAGGGTCTTGGTCTCGCATGTGGATCCGCTGCGGGGAGGGACCCAACGGAGCAGTGGGGGCATTTATTCGGCGCGGGGTTGGGCGCTGGACGCCCATGACGGTGGTTCTCGACGCACTTGTCGTTGGCCAATGGCGAGTGTCGTAGCTGTCTTCGGCGGCCTTCCCGCAGCTCACCCGGGAGTGCCTAGGACTTCATCAGGGCGGATTCCCCCTCGACGGGGGGTCGGTGTTGACGCCGGCAGTGTTGGGGGGCGTCGTTCGGCGGCGGTAGGTACTAGGCGCTGTATGTATGGTATCGTAAGTATCGTAGGTAATTACAAAGTAGACTACTCAATCGTGAGCATATCTCCACAATTTTAGCCCACGCAGTCCGTGCGATACGAAGGATCGGGCCGTTGGCGGCTCACGAATTCAAATGCTCGTCGCGCCGTCTCCGAAATAAGAATACTGTAATATAATAAATGATGATAATTTATTTTTCAAATATATTTTATAATATATAGTAATATATTAGAGTGTAAAACTAATATATTTTAGTATTTACTTATCACTCATAACGGCTCGACGTTCGACCGACGACGTCAAAAAACGACCGTCGGGTTTAGCGATCGCATCCAGTATTAACAAACATCGGTAGTTCATTAAATTATCGCTAGAAATAACTCTGCTCGGTGTGTTGTCGCTCGGTCGGCTCGGGGAGGAGATAGACCTCCCACCATGAAAGTGAAAGCCGCTTCCGCCGCCGTCGCCGTCGCCGCCCCCCCTCCTCCCCATCGGACCCCCCAACCTCGGCCGCGCTCCGGTTAGCCAGCGACGCAAACGACGGCGGCGACGGTCCGATAGGCCGCGCGACCACGAGAGGAGAAGCGCCCGCCGCCTCGCCTCGAGCAGGACCTTCGTCCCCCGGACCAGGCCGGCGGTTCCAAGTCGATCGATCGATCGATCGATCGCGCGCAGCGGTAGCCGAAGGAGAAAGCGAGCGCGAGGCCCCGAGGCGGAGGCAGGACCCTTCCCCCGCAGCAGCATCTAGACCATGGATCGCCCGCAGCCGCAGCCGCAGCCGCAGCCGCAGCGGACGCCGGGACGGAACGGCGGCCGACCCAGGCGCGCCTTCGGGACGAAGCTCTCGGCGAACAGCCCCCTCCCGTCCCAGCGTCCCCTCCCGCCGAGGTCGAAGTCGGCGAAGAAGAAGTCGGGGAAGAAGTCGGCGCAGAAGGCGCGATGGGGTCCGCAGGCGCAGGCGCAGGCGCAGCAACAGCAGCAGCATCAGCAGCAGCAGCAGCGGCACGACGAAACGCGACCGCGGGAGCAGCAGCGCGACGAAACTCTGCAGCAGCAACAGCCGCAGCAGCCGCAGCAGCCGACCGCGCCGTGGAGCGAGCGGAAGGCTCCGCCGTCGGCCGTCCGATTCGCGACGCCCGGCGACGGCGGCGCTTGGAGCGCCGCTCGGAGCGGA
Source organism: Thalassiosira exigua (assembly GCA_036939895.1). NCBI lineage: Eukaryota > Bacillariophyta > Thalassiosirophyceae > Thalassiosirales > Thalassiosiraceae > Thalassiosira > Thalassiosira exigua. Next base: position 4,794 of record JALLPA010001482.1, on the reverse strand, counting down.
GGCGCGCGGAGTGCCTCGCGCGGCGACGGAGGCGGCGGAGGGAGCGGAGGAGGCGGACGGAACCTGATGGAGAACTTCAACTCCCCCTCCATCGCCGGCTTCGGCTTCGGGGGGGCCGAGCCGTCGTCGAGAACGGGGGAGGCGGGGGCGGAGTCGGGGGCTGAGGTGGAAGCGGCTTGGACCCGCTTCACGCCGAAGGTCGGGTGGAAGGACGCCGCGCCCCGCGCGTCGACGCCGAGCGGAGCCGACGGATTCGTCGCCTCGGCTTTCTCCTCCTCCGCCGCCGATGCGACCCCCGCCGCGGCGACCCCCGCCGCGGCGTCGGGCGAGGCGTGGACGCGCTTCACCCCCAAGGTCCAGTGGGACGTCGGCCGCGGACGAGGCGCGACGTCTCCGCCCGCGCCTCCTCGCCCTCGAGCGTCGCCTCTGCCGCCGCTGGCGATCGCGAACGACGACGCCGACCCCGCTCCTCCTCCCCGGGAGGCGACGCCCGCTCGTCGCGCGGACGGCTCGTCGGCGACGCGGTCCCCGCCCTCGGACGCGACGAGGTCGGAGTCGGAGCCGTCGCGAGCGATCGGGCGAGCCCGTCGTCCGCCCGCCGCGCAGGCCTCGCCCGTCGGGGCGCTTCGTCCCGGGGCGCCGCCGCTCGCGTCTCCCGCCGCGGCCTCCGTCGCGTCTGCCTTCACCTCCGTCAGCGCGGTCACGTCCGCGTCGGCGTTCACGTCGACGTCGGCCGCCACGGACGCCACGGCGTCGACGACCGCCACGGCGCTGTTCGCGGCCGCTGCATCGAAGGCGGCGGCCTCGTCGTCGACTTCGACCGGCGGCGCTTCGACCTCGCCTTCGGCGTTCGTCCCGTCGGTCGGTCCGTCGGAGTACGCCCTCCGCTTCCCCCCCGGACCGCTCCCGCTGGAGTTCGAACCCGTGACGATCGCGGGAGGACGGCCCACGGGGTGCGGCGTCGCCCGCGTCCTCCTCCCGGAGCGCCGAGGCGCGACGAACGGGGCGAAGGGAGGAGCCGCGGCGGGGGCGGCGCGGGAGTACCTGCGCGACGACGGACGGGGCGGCTTCGAGTGGCGCCGGACCGACGCCGACGACGACGACGAAGCGGCGAACGACGTCCCGAGGGTGCAAGTCAACGACCTCGTCGTGTCGATCGACGGGATCGACGTCCTCTCCCGGAAGTTCTCCGTGTCGTCCGACCTGTTCGACAAGTTCGAATCGAAATCCAAGGTCGTCGTGTTCCGATCCATCGAGCGGGCGTGGCGACGGAGGCACGGCGGAGGAGGAGGAGGAGGAGGAGGAGCCGACGCAGCCGTCGGAGGAGGAGGAGGAGGGGGATTCGCGCGACGGACGATGCGCAACCGCCGCACGGGACGGCGCGTCGCCACGGCGCTGGACGACGACGCCATGGAGCGGGAATTGGGGACGTGGGTCGAGACGCCGACGCAGGCGGAGGTGGCGCGGAGGAGGAGGAGGGGCGGGAATAAGCGGACGGAGCTGAGCGCGGCGACGGGGACCGTCGTCGAGGATGACGGGGTACCGCGCGCGGGCGCCGCGGCCGAGGGAATCGGAGGGGACGAGGAGGACGCCCTCCTCGAGCCGTTCGACGACAAGGCCGCCGCGGCGGCGTCCTCGACGTCGGGCGGCGCCGATGCGACGACGTTCTCCTTCTCGCCGTCCCACGTCGAAAGGTGGGGCGCGGACGCTTCGGGCTGCGCGACGAAAGGCGCGGAGAAACTCGAGCTCGCGACGGCGGCCGCCGCCGCCTCGGACGCCCTCTCGCCCTCGACGGCGACCACCGCGGCGACGACGCCGACGTCGTGGGGACAAGAGGTGGCCGCGACGCCGTCGACGCTCGGGAGCCTCAGCCCCACGTCCGCGTTCGTGTTCTCGCCGTCGAACGTCCGCGCGCTGACGACGGCGCGGGGGTACGGCGGCCTGCCCGGGTCGGCGGCAGCGTCGACGCCGAAGACGCCGGCGCCGGCGGCGCGCTCGCCCGCGGCGACTTGGGCGGCGTCTTCCACGCCGGCGGCGTCCGAGACGCCCGGGGGCGCGACGGAACGTCGCTTCGCGGCGACGGCCGCGACGGTGAAGAAGAGCAACGTGCGCGGAGGAGGCGCGACGGGCGACGACGGGCCGAGGCACCTCGCGGCCGTCGCGACCACGGCGAAGAAGAGCAACGTGCTGGGAGGAGGGATCGATCGCAATACGAACCTCAGCCTGGTGGCGAGCCCTTTGATGGGAGAAGCCGTCGTGCCAGGGAAGGGAGGAGGAGTCAGGCGCTCCCTCGCGGATCGCATCGGGCGAGTCCTCGCGGGAGGCGGACTCGACAGCCCCGATGGTAACGACGGCGGCAGCGGACACGACTTCGAGCGCTCCCTGCGACTGAAGAAGGGCGTGCTGGTGGAGCTGCGGAACGTCAGCCTCGAGCTGGAGAGGCTGCGGGAGGAGGCGGACGCCGGGAGGGGAGGGAGACGGGTCGATGCGACGACGGCGAGCGCGCGTCCCGAGGGGGAAGCGGGCGCGAGCAGGGCCCCGCGGCAGGCCGAGACGGAACCCTTCGCGGAGCGGTCGAGAGAGCTAGAGCAGACCGTCGAGGGATTGCGGCGGACGATGGTCGAGTCCGAGGAGGTCGTAACGTCCCTACGAAGGGACGCCGCGGAGAAGGATGGGCAACTCGAGGGGTTGAGACGGGAGGAGGAGGCGTCGAGAGAGGCCCTCCACTTGGTGCGGGAGGAGGCGGAAGATACAGCTCGGCTGCTGGAGAGGTCCGATCGCGAGAAGACCGCGTCCGACGAGGTCGTCGCGTCGCTGCGCGAGGAAGCGGCGGAAACGGGTCGTCTGCTGGAAGAAGCGAGGCAGTCGAGGAAGATGGCCGACGAGGCCAACGACGCGCTGCGAAAAGAGACGGAGGCGATGGGTCGAGCCCTTGAGGAATCGAGGATGGCCGCGGCCGCGTCCAACAAGGTCGTCGATGCGCTGACAAGGGACCTCGCCGAACGGAAGCTTCTGCTCGAGGAATCGATGAGGGATAAGGATGCGGTGGACAAGGCCAATGCTCTCCTCGCCGAGAAAGCCGAGGAGAGGGAGCGGGCGTTGGAGGACGCTAGGAAGGCACGGGAGGATTCAGATGAGGTCAAGGACAACTTACAAAAGGCGTTGGAGGATCATAAGCAGGTGGCGTTGGAGTTGCAAGCACACCTGGAGGCGTCGCAGGGCGAACTGCACAAGAAGGACGATGAGATCGATTCGTTGCGCGGACAATTGTCGGAAAAGGAATCTCAGCTCGGCCGCCAGAAAGAAGAGGCAGCTTCAAATCTTGCAGAAGTGGAGGGCGAGCATTCGGACGAAATAGCATCGATGACGAAACTTTTGTCCGAGAAGGACGCTTCGCTAGAAGAGGCCCAGGGCCAAATCACAGTGCTAACAGAGCAGGCGTCGTCGGCAACTTTACAGGCATCCAAACTCCAGCAAGCCATGGCTGCAGCAGAAGTCACGCTCGTAGTTGTTGAGGGAAAGCTTGAGGACGCCAATACCTCCACTGCGGTGTTGACAGACCAGCTTGCAACCCTACGAAATTCTAACTCTGATCTTCAAACGAAGATTGACGATCGCGACTGTCAGGTGAGCAGTCTGGAAGCTATCAATAGGGAGACCTCTGATCAACTTGAAAAGGTGAAGGGCGCGCATTCGGACGAATTGGCATCTGCGACCAAGCTCCTGGCGGAGAAGGAAGCTGTGCTGGTAGAGGCGCAGGCTGAAATCTCCACGCTGAAAGAGCGGGCCTCGCTGGCAACGTCACAGGCATCCGAGCTTCAGCAATCCAAGACAGAATCAGAAGACACACTCGCAGATGTGGAGAGAAAGCTCGAGGATGCCACGAAATCCAATGCAGCTTTGACGGACCAGCTTGCAACCCTAGGAAATTCCAACGCTGTTCTTCGAGCAAAGCTCGATGAAAGCGACTTTTGTATGAGCAGGCTGGAAGCCAGCAATAAGGAAACATCCGAACAACTTGAAAAGGTAGAAGCACGAAGTCTCGCTCTGTCAGAGGAGTTGAAAGTTCTGGCATTAGACCGCGATGCATTGCAGCTTTCAATGAGTGGCAAGATATCCGAGTTGCAGAACGAAGTCGAAAGTGCGAACGGTTCCATTGAGTCATTGGCGGCGAAACTGAAGGATGCATTGGAAGATGCGGAGGCCAAGAAGGCTCGGCTAGAAAGCAGCCAACAGAAAAACCACTTTGATGCCGAATCATTCGCAGTCCGAGAGGGCAAGCTGAGGGTAGAAATGAAGAAAGGAGAAGAGATGACCGAATCGCTCCAGGCTGAAAATGCCGGCGTTGTGGAAGCTCTTGAGAATGCGACGTCACGGAATGATTCCTTGGCAGTGGAGTTGAAAACGATGGATGCATCTTGTGTGAAATTGCAACAGAAAGTGGCGTTCCTCAAGGAGCAAGTCAGTGAGGCCAACTCCAAAGCTGTTGCTTCCGCAGAACAGTTCGATAAGTTGTCAGAGGACCACACTGAGTCCTTGGCTGCCTTGAATGCCAAGATTGACGTGTCCCAGAAGGAACTGGCTAACGCTGCGAATGAGAATACGTCGCTCCTTCAAAAGCTGAAAGATGCCTCGAACGAGGTGGAGGCCAAAAATCTCCAGCTCGAAGGCTTGGAACACGATAAGGCCGAGGCAATGGAGCAGCTGGAAATATCGCGGCAAAAGAACCATGTTGATGCTCAGTCCTCCAAAGCCCAAGAGGTTACGTTGAGGGTTGAGATTAAGAAGGCAGAA
>JALLPA010001481.1:0-10774 GCA_036939895.1 Thalassiosira exigua | reverse complement strand
AAGTTGTGACGCGTCATGTCGTCGCGACATTTACGACATGACGTTCGTCACGTCGTGTGACGTGGCGTTTTTGAGCTTCGAACGTCACAAAAAAAAACGTAAAATCCAACATAGCTGGGAGATTAAATAGTTGTCTCGAGGCAGTGAGTATTCATGCCACATCTGAAGCGGACCTTTGCAATTCCTGCGATTTTTTTTCCATTTTAGATTCTAAATTCTCCTAGAACAACTCAGTCAAATATTTTTTGTGTATCTTTTTTGGAAACATTGGAGACGATGTGATGGTGCTTCCCATCATCGCTCGCATAGATATGCGGACACTAAAAATGCATCAAATGTGCCATGGAAAAGGATGTGTCTTAAAATAGAACATGTTAATGTTATAATTTAGTGGTACGTTCGTCTTGTGGCACGGGTCTTTGGTGTGGCATATCCTGGCCATTTTTGTTCTTTGTCGAACTATGATGTCAATGTCAATGAGAAGAATGAGATAAAAAGGGGGTCAATAAGGGTAGAAAATACTGTCTCTCGTTAGTTTCTGGTAGCTAACAAAGATATTGCAATGTGAAACTGAGCTTCCCCCTACCCTGTCAAGATAATACCGGAGAATATTTCCTCTTCTTCATTCATAAAGTAAATTCAATGTCGTTTATCGAATTAATGTTTGGGGCATTGAGTTGTTGGTTCGTCTGATTCCTTTGAAAACCACCTTTGACTTTGACTGATCAAGTAGTTTTTTTGTTATTGCGTGAATGAAATGTACTATGTAGTATTCTTTAAATAAAATTATCATAAGACTCCTTTTGCTTATCTTAGCTGCATAAGGCAAATGCATTTAAACTCAACCTGTCATGGTAAATATATTTATGTTTGAAAGTAAACATATTATCCAGCAAATTATGTTTTGCACGAAGTAAACTTTTTGTCTTCTGAGACATTTGACTTGAATGCTATTTAGATTCTGAGTATGATGCAAAAAATCCTTAGTGGGAAAAGAACAATTTTTGATTTCACGTGAACGAGTGCCACACAAACACCATCCTGGCTCACTTGGGCTATGCTGTTTCCATGTGGTATCTAAATTAAATGCACACCACAAGAAGTGTTTGGACTGCTTATATTATGAATATATATCCATCAATCATCGCATCTTTTATGGCTACCATCCTCCAACATCATTTCCAGAGCTATTAATGTATTGTTTGATCAATTAGTACCAACGATACTCTCAGCGATAGAGCATTGTGTGGAATGTGAGTCTTCCCACTCCGATGTAAGTAATGCAGTACATTCATTGCTGGTATAATTTAAAGAATATAGTTATTGCATGCTATGTTGCACTGGACTGACAATTCATTTTTATGCTAAGTACCTCAGTAGGGGAATCACTGCATACACAAGCTGGACCAGCAAAACCAAAACAAATCTCTTTCTCTCTCTCTCTTGCTCGAGAGAGACCTAGACAAATTGACTGCCAAAAAATTCCAACCTTCCCCTCAACATTCCACATTGTAAACTCCTTTAATATTCAACATCAAGATGGCACCCGAATTGCTATAAAGAACAGAACAGAGCAAAACGTTGAAGTTAGATCAAACATTTGGGATAATTTGATCATTATATGGAGGGGATACTGTAGAGCACTAATTGGTTGGCTATTAATTAACTTGGCTGATATCTCTATTGTACATATGACGTATCCTCTGCCTCTCTCTGAGTGTCACACCACACCGCACCACATCACACCACACCACCAATTACACACATCAAATGGGGATAGAACAAGACCATGGGTGTCTGGTGTCACACTGACGTCTGTGTGTTCGTCACGTTGACGCCTGTATGCAGTCTGATGACACTCCAACACCACATACTGCATAAAGTTCAATAGCTGATGGCCATCGGTATGACTTGGTGGGCTGCTGGGAGGGGACACCAGTGCTACCAAAAAAATGACATAAACATTGCATGAAGTTAATCATAAGTTAATCGTAGCTGAACGTCTTTCAAAGTTAATACCATCGTGGCATTAAATAATTACACAATTGGTGGTGTGACCGTATCATAAGCCTTCTCCCCTAACCTGGAACGGGAGAAAATCTGATGGCACATTCTTACCCCCTTGCAATGCTGAAGTATTGGCTTCGGCGCAGACTTTGGCACATACATCCTCACATCATTTGTATTAGTTGGAGCCAGGGCGTAAATAATTTTCTGATGGCAGTCGTACAATCTCTAGTATAATAGCTCTTGCGGGTTCATAAAATTGAAGGTTTTTTTACGGCATAGGGTTTAAGACCATATTACGAGTTGCTACTCTACATAATCCGTTGTCAAACTGAATGAGTTGGTATGACAACATATCTGCACAATAACAAGCTTATTCAGATGGAGGGTGTCATTGCATCTCAGCTGACTCAATAGACTCATTTTGTATCCTACCTCTAGTAGTTACAAAGCATCTTACGAACTCACAAACTCCTTTTATGACCATTTTGTATTTAATGTACATACTATTTTCATTTGGAGTATTAAATATCTAATATTACACCAAATACTATGAATCATTCCATTTTGTGTGCATTTGACAGTCTTCTTGTTTCATCACCGCAATTCCATCTGTTGTCATGAAACGTCTGCCACAAGCTTCCTTAATGCACAGAGATGTGTCTTCATCGTTGGTGTCCGTCCCCGTCTGTCCATCTATCGATAGTGTCATTTTTCCCGCATTATTTTGACTCTCGCCTGCTATATATGACAAATGCACACAGGCACATCAAATATCAAATCAGTACATTTAATTTCGACTTAAATCTGTTTGCCCGTCCGCCTGACCGACAGGCATGTACCTGCGTTATACGTGCATAATGCACGGTATGGCGTGCATCCTACTACATACTTTGGGATGTGGCATTTACTACATACATAAAGATATTGTAAGGTACATACCATACGTACATGTGTACGCATGCTCTCTTTCACACGTTTTCCCGCACGAAGCACGACACACGACACATGCCACACCCAAAAATCACCTTACTCACGCAAAGCATGCTATACGGAGCGCGTAGCGGTCATATTTCAATTCATATGAGTCTGTGTGGGTGTGATGCATGGTGCTTAAAGTTGAAGCTTGAACTTCAAGGGGTTGTTTCTTGGGGACCTCGTTCGGCAGCTCAAGTTATTTAGCCGTAGGGATGAGGCTTAAACTCCTAAAGTTCTATTTAGCCTAGTATTGGTATCCCTCTATGATAAAAGTAGATAAATTGAGATATTTGTTACTTTTGACATAACATGTTTTGGTCTGTTATCTTCTTTGTCAATCAGATCAAATCCATCTCTCACTTTGTCCATAGACTCACTATATTTACAAGGGGCACATCTTTAGTTCAGCAGACTACACTGCACCGATGCGAACAAAAAATAAAACTTTTTGTCAATGTCAGACTAAGTCACATCAAGACAACGGCAAATAAAGACAGCAAAGTTGTGACAGCAACACAAATGACACAGCCCAAATAACAGAAGAAAGGACAGTGGCACGGCAAAAATCTGGCGATGTGTTCCTGCTTCAGTTTCAATTTTCAATCAAAACACCAAACCACCCTCTCTGCATATTTCATTGTAGTTTTGTTCGTCCATGGGACATCAAGAGGTTGAACGTTCACCCTCATTTATCTCTAATCATTTCCCATTCATGCAAGTGTTGTTGTTTGTTGCATTGCATCCATTCGGATACTATCAACTTGTTTTTATTCACGTTTTAGCACATGTTGTGCACATGTTGTGACTTTTCAACAAAACCGAAACAGAACCATAGGCAACTGTTTTCGCAAATATATCCATTTGGTATTATTCAACCTAGTAGCTTGAGTGCAAACACGCTAGCGCAAGCTTGCAAACTTCTGTGAGGTCACAATTGCTGAATATGAACGATGTAGCTCCTACACAAACTGCAACACTCTCCCATCTTTTGTCATTTCAATCATCAATCACCAAGGTTATCACCCACTCTAATGCCCCATCCATCCTCATAAACATAACTCTTGTAGGTTATCAACATTGGTATCATCCTACCAAGTTTTGATACTTGCCTCACTGTATCTGTTTCAAATTTACCTAATAGATTGCATGCAAGAACTATGTTAGAACAAGCTCAGCAAACTTTTATGTCACAATCACTGAATCTGAAAGGTATCCCCTCCAAAAACTGCATCACTCTCCCGTCTTTTGTCATTTCAATCACCGATTATTAAGGTTATCGCCCACTCTAATGTCCCATCTATCACCAACAATAACTGCCATAAGTTATCATTATCCTACCGAGCTTTGGTCCTGGTCTCACCATTGGCATTGGTCACCTCCACCTACACCTATAAACCAAATAAGGAAGGACCAAATAAGGGAGGAAAGGCGGCCCAAGGAACACACTGTGGACGAGGATTTCTGGACAATAATATCAATGTTGTTGATTATGTTTCTATTTGATCTTTTTGATCCCAAATATAGGAAGAAAAATAAAAAATCTTCGAATTTCCAAGATTAGATACAACTAAAAGTCAAGTTGGCTAATTTCGGGGCCGCTTTTATATTTGGAACTTTGCAGCATTTTGGCCAACAAGCCCAGGGTCCCATTTGCTGTCAATAGTGTGACTAAATGAACGAAGTTTGTCTCATCCATGCCATTGACAGGGCCACTTCCTATCTAACAACAATGAGGGCAATGGTAATAGCAGATCTAGACCAGTATAGAAATGCAGAGTCAACCCTGAAAATATGAATATTTACTCTCTCAGGATTATGGCAACTTCTATGGTTGAGTCTCCAATTTTTCTGGACCATGGCGACCAACTACACTGCAAGTTGGAAACTTTTGTCAAGTCTATAACTCCAGCAATGCAAATGGTGCGCACAAACAAAAAAACAAAACCATTGATATCATGACAAACCTGAGTCAACTAAGAACAATTTCATGCCTACTGGTTAACAGAGTATGCCAATCAATCTGTGATTCTGTCTTCTGGAAAATGAGCTCAGTATGAAGGGTCACCCATGGAGAGTGGTTATTAATAAATCCCATTATTTCATCGTAGGGATTGCTGCGCATTGTGATAGCACACACTATTAATATGTATCCATTCATTTCATTGAGAGGCAGCAGCTCGTCAGCCTTAGTGAGTAACAAGGACAGGGTGACGGAAAGAGTCGGAGTTTGTATTTGGCCCGGGGAACAATGGGGGGATCCCCCCCCCCCACCCCCATAGCCTCGCCTTCGGTTTGACTGTGCCAAAATATATCACAAATGAAACTTGTTTTTAGAGCAAAATGGCAAAACACATCTTGAATGCGATGGGTACGAAACGGCCGCCACAGGCTGGGCACATGCATTCGACCAGTGGTGGTTTAGGTGTTGGCATTTTCGAACGACGGTGGTTTTGGTATTGGTGTTTTGTGAAAAATTAGGAAATTATCCGGTAGTATGATAGTGGTAGGTTCAAGGATCTGGCGGAAAGACTCGATCGCTGATAATAATGGGATTGTTTGTGGGAAATGTGAAAGAAAGGCTACCACAACTTAGTGTTCTGGTTTTATTCGGAGAGGTTACATTCTACATTCAAAATATCTAGAAGCACTTCCTTATGTGTTTGTATGTTTGTTTGTTTGTTTGTTTGTTTGTGATGAATGGACCATGTGGATTTGTGGAGTTGTTGTATGCACTCTTCAAGAGAATTATGGACAATAGAATCCGTCGTTTACTGGGATGTGCACACTGCGCGTTTGACTTCAAACAACGACCCCTTATCCAAGGAGCTTATATTATCTCAGCCTTCTGCCAACCAAATATTTTCATTCTTGTTTGTGTGGAGTCCTTCCTCAAGTGAACTACTCGACCCAAACAAGAGATGAAAGAATTAACCATTCAGATGTGGAGATAAGCTCCTTGGATTAGAGCGAGGGTCCCTTCTCAGATGAAAATTGAAATTTTGCTAGAAATGACTGCGATTGGTCCAAAGATACCATCACGCATAACTCCATCAGTATTGCTCCAAACCAGATTCCGAAACCACCATCGGTCGTTTCTCGACTATCCCAACCACACTCACTGCACTGAAAAAACTGGACAAACACCTCATCCAAATACGTACGTCAAAACGCACGTGCGATCGCCCATTCTGTCCGATCCGTGTCCATTATTTCATTCAAATACCCAAAAAGTAGGCATCGGAATATTTTATCCAAAACCACGTCGAAAAAGAGCTATCATCAAATCGCACGTCCATTTAACTGGTTTATCACATCTAAATTCGAAGTTCATCCCATCCTGGCACTCTTCTTCCCATTGCACAGCCAAATATCTTGATTGTCCAAACATGTGTCCATTTTTACACTCTGACTGTTAACAAAATGACGTGTCTAACCGTGTGTCCAAAATAGCCGCAAATAAGTCAGTATTTTTTTCTGTTGACATAAAAGCAGACCTCACGCTAGCTACCTATGTGTTGCTCACAATAATAATTTCCGCCGCCGCCGCCACCGCCTTCCCTCGATCACCTACCATCCTGCCTCTGGGCCCTCCTCCTGGAAAATACAAAATGCCCAACGTCGAGGCCCCAGTCAACTCCACGGCCCAAGCTTGCCCGTCACGACAGGCCGGGCCCGTTGTGGCCAAGCCCGTCCGCCCCGACGCGGCCGCAGCCGCGGCAGCCTAAGTCTGACTGATCGAGCCCATCCCAGTCGACGCCACATCCAATCCCGTCCATTGAGTCAGGCTGGCCGTATACGTCCGTCCGGCGTTTGTGGCCGCAGATGCCTCAGCTCATTCAATTTCCGCCCATTGAGCCTGCCCGCTCGCATCACGGCCGGGCCCGTCTTCCATCCTCTCACCTCACTTCCGCCAAAGCCCAAGAAGCCCGCCCGTTCTCCCGCGTCGCGACCAAGCCCGCCGAGGCCCCATCATGACTGCCAAGGCCGAGGGGTCCAAGCCGCTCATCAAAACACGCCTAGCGATAGAGACAACGCCCGTCCAGGCTGCCACCCAACCTCCATCCAGGCTGTGACCTCCCCCATCCACGGTAAGCCCCCTCCCACAAAAATGAGACTTACGCTTACGCTATTCATATCACCCAACCCTTCTGGCGCAATTTCCCCCCCAGGATGAGGTGGAAATAAGACCGCGGGGGATAACAGGGTCGATTCCACTTTGAGAGAGGCGAGACTCGGCTTGGGCCTGGGGGAGGCAAAGCGGGTCGGAGAAGAGGAGGAAGGGGGGAAAGAAGGGGTGGGGTGTGGTTTGAGGCCGGGTGGGGATGGATGCAGGGTGGGGGCTGACACCGTTTGATAGACCGGGAGGAGAACATCCTCCTTGCTGTAGATGGGGCACGTTCGTGACTGAAGTGAAGATAGGGGCGAGAGCGCAGGGAGGAGGATATTGTCGCGAGCGAGAGAGCGAACGAACTCTCTTCTTCAAGGGGGCTTGGGAGGGGAATCAAGGGGGGGTGGGCGACCAGCATGGGCATAATATTCATGAATACCGTAATACTTATTTTAACTTATTTTATTGGACATCAAATTGGAGGCCTGGATTTCTACCAAAGCATCCTATTTATTATTTTTGTACCACGGTTTTAATTGGACGTGTGGTTGGAGCCTTGGAATACGAACGGGAGGCTAAAAGATGTGCACATGGATAGGATAGAGTTCGGCGAAGAGGGCGTACTATTCCAATGTGCAATATCAGTGTAGAAAATTGAACTTACATATGGGCAATTGTACAGAAATTTAATACAGGCTTTAATATGGTCGAGTCTTGTATCTTCACCTTGGACTTGATACTGGAACCTGTATGTACAAATGTACCAAACACATGACGTGTGGGCATAACAGTTGGACTGAGATTTTGATGTAGGTAGGATAGAATGAACGTAAGTGTTTGGATGAGAGTTTGGATTGAGCATTTTAGTGGGAGGTTTGGACGTACATTTGGCGTTGCGGAACCCTTCGTGGGCATACGTTGGTTTAGGTGGGTTTCAGGGGCTGGTCCGTTTGAAATTTACACGGTATATCAAGAGGAATGAAAAAGTCCAATCGCACGTTCAAATGCGAATTTACATTTTTTTGGACGTGCGTGTCGATTAAAGTGCTTTGTCCAAGCGCACGACCAGATTTTTCAGTGCAGTGCTGGTGCTTCCAATTCCAAAAACAGACCTGTTTTGGGGGAAGTGGTTATCATTTGAAGTCAAACGTGGTACAGTAGATTCGATTTGCATTCCAGCTCATTAACATTTCTTACTTTGCAGCCCTGCATACTAAGATCATAGCTGCTGTTAGTGTAGTGTATTACAATATATGTGTAGCAAGAGTATAAATCAACGCGGGTGTTTGTGTTCTCCTCCCCACTCTCCTCCTAGGCCCCCCCTAATCCTCTCGTCCTCGTCACCCTTCTCCTCGTTCTCTTTGTTGGCACTGGTTTCTTTGCCATCCTCCTCCCCCCCACGTTCTTCCCCTTCCCCTTCTTGTTCTCCAGGTCTCCGCTTCCCTCTCGCCGCCCGCTCTCCCATTCGGACTCATTCTTCTTACTCCTTGCCCCTGTCCACACGGTGTCCCCGGATACGCCACCTTCACTCAGATTTCGGACGAGGACTTCCCACGCATAGTCCTGCATGGGGGCTCCCTTGACCCCGGCCATGGCCGGAGCTGACGTGCCAATCTCGTTCCCCCTTTCCCTCCCCTGCCAAATCCTTCTCCTGCCATACGTCGATGCACCATAAATAGTTCCCCCTTAATCCCCCTGCCCTCGCCAGTTGGTTGGTTGATTTTTCTAGGCCGGATGCGGCATTCTCCCCCTTCTCCTTCCAGTTGATTGTTCCCCCCTTCTCCCCCGAGTTGATTGTTGATTTGGCCCTCATATGTTATACCTCGCCAGTTGACAGGTCCTCTCGCTCTTGCACCCTCTGCAACGGCAACGACTCGACAGGCCCTGTCGCTCTTGCCTCAGTGACGGTAAAGACTCGACGGGCCCTCTTGCTCTTGATCCTTCTACGCCGACCGATCGAAGGTTTGACGACGACGGCCGCTCTAGTGGGTTAGAACAGTGCCCCCACTGACGGTACAAAGGGTGCTCTAGTGGGTTGGAAAGGCGCACCCACCGACGGACTGATGATACGATGGCCGATAGTGGGTTGGAAAATGCACCCACTGAGGGTACAACGGTCGCTCTAGTGGGAAAAGTGCACCCACTGACGGACCAACGATATGATGGTCGCTCTAGTGGGATGGAAAAGTGCACCCACGGACAGACCGACAATATGATGATTGCTCTAGTGGGTTGAAAAAGTGCACCCACCGATGGTACTAGTACTAGGGTCCGCTCGCTCGGTCGGGTTGACGTGCGCGTTGCCGCCGGTTGCCACACCGTGCCCGCCATGAATGGCACCACGCCATCTACTGCCCGCCGAACAAAACCACTGCCACCAGACACATCGTATGGGTGCCATGCCCTTTGCTGTAGTCTGAAAGCCAAAAAACGTTGCTACAGAATGGGGAGACCGCTGATTTTGGCCAAGGAGGGAATTCCTACTCGGCCATGGTCGAGGAGAAGGATTTATGAAGTCGCAGTGATGGAACGACTATTTTTATCAAAATAGGTATTTTCGCGATACACGAAAGATTATGTGGTAGTAGCGTGCAGAGCGCCTGCAGGAGTTGTCTACCGGGTAGTGGTGGGAGATGAGGAGGCAACAGACAGATGGTGAAATATGTTCTCGCACTGGGCAGGATCATCGCGGAGATCGTGTGCACTGTTGGAGAGGCAGATGTGCTTTAGCCTGCTCCTCATTCTTCTTGGTCTCCTTCGCTCGACGTGACTGAGGCTGGCCAAGCCGAGCTATGAACAGTAGCAGCAATAGATTTTTTGTGTCAGGAGCAATGCCATCGCCGTCGCAACCGCCTTGCACTGCCATGGCGAGTTTGTTGGCACTGGCGACTGGTGGGCAAGGGGACTTTGGACCAGGCCGGATGAAGTGGTGCTCGGGCGCAGGTTAGTTATGCGCAGGTCGTGGAACACGATGCCAACGAAGCACTTGTCCACGTGCTCGAGTTAGCGCCCTGTTTTGGAACCATGACGTCGGCGGACAGGGGCAGAACGGCACGAGATCCGAGTGGCCATGCAACACACACCCCCCCCCCCCCCCCCCGGGGGGGGGGGGTCTCTGTCAATTCAGGGGCGGAGGTCGGAGAGATCGCTCACACGCTCGTCGCCAGAGGACGACGACAATGGAGGAGGTGCTGTTGCTGAGGCACCGCTGGTGCGATTGTCCTCTTCCTTTTTCGATGGGGGGGGGGGCAGATGACAGGACTCGGGAGCCAATGTGCTTGCCATGTGACCCGAATGCGCCACCACTGAAAAGTGAGGGGCACGTGGCCCGAAAAGACCACCGCTGAAAAGTGTGAATTACCCGGGGCGCGCGGCCCAAAAACGCCGCGGCCGAAAGGCGAGAGTATGAATTACCCAGGGCACACGGTCCAAAAATGCCACGACCAAAAGGCAAGAATGTGAATTACCCAGGGTATGCGGCCCAAAAATGCCACCGCTTAAATGTATAACTGACACAAAGGAAGGCACCGATGAAGCTGGGGGGAAGACCAATGGTGCGCTACAACCTGGGGGTCGAGGCAAAGGCAACCAACCCTGGGGGTGGTTTGAATACCCTGGTAGTGCTGGGTATGGGAATAGGGTCTGTCCGTCTACCTAGATATAAGATAGACACAACTCGTA
>JALLPA010001480.1:0-10802 GCA_036939895.1 Thalassiosira exigua | reverse complement strand
CGCGATCCGGGCGCAAGCTTCTTACATGGTAAAAAAATCATGGCCGGACCCCCTACCTTCAACATCTGCCATAACTTGTAGATGATATTAAATATGCCCTCACCTGCAAAGCAATATCATTCAGTGTCATCTTCAGTCCAGTGGTGTTGTGGGATGGACCCATCACGCCTTAAAAACTCAAAAGGGGAATCTACTAAGAGATCAGGTGAATGAACTGACCAGGTTGCAAATTTTGGCCGTTTAAAATTTAATTCGAAAATTGAAAACACAAATTCTTCGTGCAACACTTGACGCGATCAAGTTCAAAAAATCAACCCCAATGGGAAACACTGTCACACGGGCAATAGACCATTGACACGCTCTGGACAAAAACAAAAACCTTCTTCATTTTGATTTTTAAATTCAAAACTTGAACTGTACCAACTACGAAGAATGAAAGCCGCAGTCCACCATCTGCCGCCCGCCGTCTGCTTTCCGCTCTCCACTCTCTGTTCTGCTTTCCAGGTTCCACTGTTGACATTGTCTCATCTCGCAGTCTTGTGTTGACATCGTCCCTTCTTTCATTGCCTTTGCCGTTGTTGAATTTTCCTTGCTGCCGTTGCCCTCCCTTCGTTGCCGACACCTCCACCCTTTGTTGCCATCATCGACTTTGTCATGTGACTTTGGCTCCATTTGTTATTTGCCTCGCTTCGCCTTCTCCATCACCTTTTTCCTCGCTGTCCGTAGCAATCATTGACACCAGCTCCGGCTGCCCCAACACTTTCGCTTTCTTCTTTCTGTAGTGTTGCCTTCCTTGTGGTTGCCATTGTTTTCACCTTTTTGTAGCCGTTGTTGCGTTGAGGTCATGTCGCGAACTTCTTCTTCGCCATGTTTTTCTGCCATAACTCTTGCCTTTTCGCTGTCGTGACTTTTATGTCCCCCCTTTGACATCGCTCTGTTGCGTCATCCTTCCTCCTTGCCATTTCGTCATTGCAATCCACAATGCACCCCTCACCTTGTCACTATCACCTTTGCCTTTTGTTGCTACCAGGAAAAGACAAGGTAAGTTGTCCTGCGTAGGACGTCGTTTCTCATTCGTTGCCTCTCGTCATCTAACAGCTTTTCTCTTTCGACCGATAGGTCATAAGCACCCCTGGAAGTAGTTTGCCTTTTTGAATTGACGCTGTGAAGGATGGTGCTTCGGTGGCTTTAAATCACTCGGGCAAGAGTACGCGCTCCAAATCAAAAAATCAAAGCTGTCTCGAGCACCTTGCTTTGACGTGCCATTCTTTTTTCACTTAGAGTCGTGTGTCTTTGGCCGGATCATGCCCTGGTTGATAAAGGGGAACAAATTAGTGCATCTAAGGGCAGGAAGGAGGGAAAGTGAAGCAAAAAGGATGGCAAAGCTGAGATAAAGATGGGGGAGAGAGAAGGGCATCGTCAAAAATGACTGATGCAGCACAGAAAGAGACCTTTTCGATAATGACGGGCAAAATAGGGACAAACTGGAGTAGGGGGCTTTAGAAAGGGGATTCTTTGGCTGAGAGAGAAGTAACGGAGGCTTTCAGATATGACTTTGGTGCTTTCATCCCCTTCTAATCAACAACCAAATGGGCTGCAGCATTGGGGGGGAAAGAAATAAGGGGCCCTTGTGCCATCATCCATGTGGACACCTGGACCCCCATGTATTGGCGTGGGGGTCGTATTTTTTCTCAGCCCTGTAAGGCGCTCCCTCCCTTCGTTTTTCGTCTGGGGCAAGTAAGACCTCCTCTCAAGACGCCTGTAAAGATTTCCTAGACAAGAATTTCCTTTTACCCCATTTGCTGTAGGTACATGCTACTTAAGTCGGGTTCTATTAGATTCACATGTTTACGCACGGTGCATTTGCCTAGGAAATCTGATCTCAATGGTATCATTGTTTCATACCTCTTGCTTTCAGAGAAATCGTTTATATGCGCTAATATCTCAAGGAGATGAGAATATAATAGCATTGAAGCACGGTATACATTTGATGTCTAATTGAAAATGAATGCATGCCGTGATTATCCCAAACATGTTGTGTATCTTGTGTTTGGTGTTTCTAGTAATAGGAAACCTTCCACACTGGAGTGCTAAAAAGTCAATTGGGAATATGGTCCAACTGGGGAAGGTACCGTCAAGCTGTCTACAAACTGCTCAGCCTACCTAGTAAAATTAACTGAGTTTGGACGCCAATATGCCCCCAAATGTCAACCGAAATTAATTACTGCCCCTCCTGATGTTAGTATTTCCAATGGTGTCCTCTCTAATCTAAAATGATTGAAGTGTTGGGCACATGCAAAAGTTTCATAACTACATTGCTCCAAAAAGAGTCAGAAAAAGCAATTTTGAGAGTTGAAAAGAGAATTCAAAGTGGATTCCAAGGCCAAGTTTTCGTCCGAATTGATGTGGGAACAATACCACTACTTATTTCTACATGAAAAAAGATATGTATGAGTGACGAAAACTATGATCGCTTTAGAAAATTGTTAGAGCTGTTAAGGTAGCAGTACAGTAAATATTTTTCCTCAATTTTTTGTAGGTACTCAAAAATCGGTTTTGTACCAGAATTACAGGAGGGCAGGCATGCAGAAGGGATGGCAGACTTGCGCGTGTTGCACGCGGTCGTCCCCAGCCAACTGCGTCCACCCAGTGGCCGAGAGATGAAAACGATGAAAACAGCCTCCCCCCACCCTCCTCCCGCGCCGGCGGCTCAATGGTGGTAGTGACCGCCCCGGCAAATGATGACCCGTGCAGGCGATCATGCTGAGACACATAGTTGATGACTATGGGCGGTCACTTCGTGCGTCTCAAGCTCGGAAGGTTGTCGGCAGACAAGATCGCTCCCCCCGCCATCTTTGGGACCTGTTCCGCGCCGCTTCCACCCGCTGAAGCTCATCAATTACGCCGGTTAGAGGCAATAGAGCCACCATACCGTTGAGATCCAGGCGGATTGACGAGCTTCAGCGCATGGATTCAATGCTAGTGGCAGTCGTGGTAGGGGCATCGTAGGACGGGTTTTGCCATCATGGTCGTTTGTGTGAGGGGAGGACGGACTCGTGATCCAGCAAACAGTCGGAGACCATGAAAAAACTTACCTAGATAGAAATCAGTACTTTTCCGAAGGCCAAGTTCACGACCCATGGCCAAAAATTCAAGATACCTACTTAGCCCTGATTTACTGTAATGCTACCTTAAAAAGGAGAAAAATAAGCTGAAAGACAATTTTCATTTTCAAATACGTTTATGGAAGCTTGACGCTGCCGCGCGATTGAATACTAACGGTGCATGAAGAGGACAAATTTCTAAATTCATCAGAGATTCACGCCAACATAGCGCCTCTAAAATCACGTCTTTCGACCTAAACATTTTATCACGTTGTTGGAAATTCTGTGTACTTTCTATTGCACTAAAATACCATTATGGTTGCATATGCAGAAAATGGCGCAATTAATGCGACACCGAACTTTAAGTTGGAACCCCAAAATACTGCTGACGTTGCTGATTTTTTTACATGGGCGGTTCTGTGGAAGATAGGGTCACGTGCAAAGGGCTATATTTTTTACTGTAATTGTACTTATTCCTATGTTAATTTTTGTGTGATGCCTTGTGTCAACGTCGATCGGTGATAAAACCACCCAACGACTGGCCGAAAAAAATATTCATCCAAAAAGTGGCATCCCACCGCTATTAGCGCCATTCAATTGAACGCCACGCATCCGCATCATGAGCCATACTGGTGGCCGCTCATGCGTGGATACTACACTCGATGACGCATCTGCCTGCCCAATTTTTAGCGTGATTCATTGATGTGGTGCACAATGAGGTGCCACCAATGTCCAACTGAATTCAGCTGATGAATTCAGCCAATTTGGCTGAATTCAGCATAGGTGTTTTATTTTTATGCACCGCTAAGTAATGTTTATCCCCAAATATTTGCGGGTCTATGAACAACAATGTGATACAGTGTCACTACAGTAATGTCTACCTCTAGTTAGACTGCCTATCACCCCCTGGAATGAAATGGCTCGGCCTCTCGCAACAGTCCCTCTGTGGGGACGGACCCACGCACGCCAGGGAACAAAAATCTATCTCACGAAGTACAGAATTCTTTGGACTAGTGACTGGATTTTGATGTAGTTGACAACTTCATAAAAAATCGTAAACGGATTGAAAATTCGAAAGAAGTTTTCATTCGCAAACAGATTGAAAACTCGGAAAAAAGTTTTCAATCTTGCTCCATGTTTGATTTGTGTTTGATTCGCTGGCACCGTACGAGACGAGAGGACAGAACGCAGGCAGCAAAAGAGAGAGGAGATCGTGGTCCCATTCCCATCGTTTTGATGAGGGCGCGATCTCACCGCTGTCGTCGGCTATTATTTGTACGTGCCACCATTCCTGCTCGCTCTACTCCATCCACATTTGGTGACCCTTGTAGGCCCCCGGTGAAGAGTGCAGGGAATGCGGCCCCCGGCCGGATAATCCCTTAGCTATGAAGAGGAAATGCAACTGACCTGTATGGCTAGTGTAAATAATGAGAAAGAGTCCTAGAGTAAGAATATTGAATTGAATGGTGGACGTGGGCTGAGCGGTGACTGGGCGTTGCATTGCGGTCGGGGGCCAACGCTCTCATAACCATATCTCAATTGGTTATGAGCTCAAAAAGCTACANCTACCTTTTATTTATCCGGGCCACCATTCCTGCTCGCTCGACTCCATCCACATTTGGTGACCCTTGTTGGCTAGGGGCATTTGCACACTCCAAGGCCCACGTAGTCATCAAATGCAATTCTAGTTTAGTGTTTATGTCGCTCTCATGTCATGGCACCATGTGCAAATCATGCACTTTGTTTTGCTTCTTTTGATGTTGACGCCGAATTCTCTTCCTAGGAGGCCCCGATGTCTTAAATGTTCGTGGGTTTTGCACAAAAGTTACATATGTAGGCTTCCATTCGTAGTCGTCGGCTTCAGATGGCAAGGCAACCGCGTAAACCAACAGCGTCGGGCCGTATGGATCTATTACGATCTCGCCTGGTTCTTGTAGATATTTTACGAACGTCATTCTTGTGTGGACTGTTGTGGTTTGAGCTGTGACTACGCCGGAAAAGTCGTCGGGGTCCAGCGTGTACACGGATCCGTTGACCAGAGTTTTGCTTGTCGATGCGGCTGAGCATCGACAGGGTCGGTCCGAGAAGCTACCCGCCGGTATTTCGTACTTCCCCGGATTCCTGAACGGGACTTCCTTGGTTTGCAGCAATTTCGCTCGTGTCGTCGGCGGCAGATGTCACGACGCCCGGGATGCCGATGATGGCCTGTCGAGAGTTCGAGATTTTACGCATGAGTTACTCAATGGAACGCAGTCTCCACGGACGGCCCGGGCGTCGTACGCAATGGAATATCGCCTTTCGGTCCGCCTCACCTCCTTTCTCCCGAACTCCGGGTTTCGCTGAGCCTCCGAGAGGGCGAGGCCGATCCAGCTCGCGGCTCCCCCGGCGTACTCCAACGACGCGCAGAGGAGTCTGCCCCCGCGGGGATGCGGCGCGACCACCTCGTACTTCAACCCGACGAGGCCTTCCTCGTCGAGGACGGCGGATCCGAGCAGTTCTTCCGGACATCCCGGCGCGGCCGTCGGGCTGGAAGACGGCGCGCCCGAGGGCGAGGGCGTCGGCTCGGACGTCGAAGTGGGCCGGGAGCTGGGGGCCCAGGACGGCGCGTGCGTCGGCGGTGCCGCGCTCGGCGCGAGGGAGGGCAGGAACGTCGGCGAAGCGACCGGCGCGGCGGTCGGCGACGGCGACGGGAACGCCGAAGGAAGCGACGAAGGTCCGGCGCTTGCCGCGCGAACGTCGACGGCGTCGACATCGGCGTCAACCTGCCCGGTTGCATTGTTGGGCGTGCCTTCTCCTCCTTCCGAAGCTTGGTCGTCAACATCAACGTCGGCGTCGACCCGCCCCGTCGCATTTTTGAGCGCGCCTTTTCCTCCTTCCGTCGCCGCGCCGTTGCCCGAGTCCGGGCCGACGGTCCCGATGTCGATGTTTGCGCCGCTTTCGGAAACTCGGTCGGTGGGATCGGGCCCGTACGCCGTGATGATGAGGTGCGTCGCGAATCCCAGGGGAAAGAACAGGCACATGCCGACGGCGCAGCACGCGACCATCCCGCACAGGACGCAGGGGGAGACGCGGAGCCTCCTCGAGTCCCCCTTCGACCCCTGCCGCCTTCCCCGTTGTTTTCCTGGAACGTGCCCCAGGAGGACAACGACGTCGTCTCGCGCCGGCAGGCCGAGCCGTCATCGCGGCCTGCCGCGGCCGCTCCCGCGCCCCCTTCGGCAAGGATTCCCTCTTGCCCTTCCCGGGAGCGGGTGCGTCGGATTCCCTCCTTTCCAAATCTGCGCGCGCGTCTTTGACGGGATGTCCGGCGGCCTCCCGCGCGCCGCCCTCGAGCGGGCCGTCCTGCTCGGAGCCGGTCCGAGGGGTCATGGAAAGATCGATCCTCTGTTCGGACGAGCGCCTCGTCGCCGCCCGGTCGGACGCCCTCCTCGTTTCGGAGTCCCGACGCTGCTGCCCGGTTGGCGCGGCGCCGCAGAACGACGCCCCGTGACGATGATGGGACCCGACGGCGTTCGACGAAAAGACGGCTCGGATCGGAGCGTCCGCGTCGGCGGGCGCCTCTTCCTTGCCTCGGCGTTCCGCCTTCGAGCGATGCATCGTGGACTTCGAGCGCATCGCGGACGGATCCAACGAGGCGCGGCGCGTCCCTCCGCGAGCGGGGTTCGGATCCTTCGGGTCCAGGTCCCTAATGGAGCTGTCCAACGATCGCTTCCGGATCAACGTCGGCCTCGCGCGGGCGTCGCTCGAATCTTCCCCCAGACGGTCGGACGAGCGACCGTGTCCGATCACAAACGAATGCGACCTCCCGCGCAGCCCGCCGCCGTCATTCTCATCGGCCCTGCCGGCGTCCTTCGGATAATAATTCATCAACGTTTCGGGATCCGCGCTCCCGACCGCCCTTCTTCTACGCCTGCTCCTCCGCTTCTCCAGCTGCTCGAGCGACGGCTCTGGCCCCAGCAGATCGGCCAAGTTGAAAGCCGCATGACGCGAAATGTTGAGGAGCGCGTCGGCCGCCCGCTCCCGCGACTTGCGCCACGGCCCCCGCGTCGATCGTCGCCACTCCGGCTCCCCCGACCGCCGCCGCTCGTCGACCCGCGCGCGCCACCGCGCCGCCGGCGACCGACGCCGGCGCCTCGCTTCCGCCGTCCCGCCGCGGCGCTCCGTCCGCCTGCGACTCGACCGTCCGCCGCCGACCGCGTCCTCGAGGGGGCGCGCCCAGCGCGACGCGGTGCACCCGCACTGACGGCCGATCGCGTCCATGTTGTGTGCGGTACGGTCCGCCTCGTCGCACTCCGTCCCGGACTCGGGGGTCGCGCTCGCGCAGCCCCCAGCCGCGCCCACGGCCATCGCTCACCATCACCCTCGCGTCCGGATGCGCCCCCAAGAACTCCCGACACCGCTCCCCCAAGAACTCGGCCGAAACATTCTTCCCCACCTCGTCGTAATCGACGTCTCGATTGGCGACGCTGCACACGTCACGTATCACGGCGCCGTCGGGGTGGAAGCACGAGACGATCTGGGCTATGTTTTCGGCGTCGACTCTTTGGAAGTAGCCGTGCACGACCCGCTCGCGCAGTCGCTTGCCGAAGCCGAGGCGCAGGGACAGCTTTTGGAGGAAGTTGGGAGGGGATCGGGGAGGGGGGAGCGGTTGGGTTTGAAGGTGGGGAGGGAGGCGACTTTGAGAACGGCGGTCGTCCGCGCCGTCGTCGTCGGACGGTTTGGATCGGCGCGCCGCGCCGGCGGCGGCGGCTCCCCCCGCGCCGAGGCCCGCGCCGCCGATCCCGCTCGCGACGGGCGAGGGGAAGGGCGTCGACGTCTGGAGGAGGGGGGCGCGAGCCGGGGAGCTCTGGAAGGCTCCCGCCGCGGCGAGCAGGAGGAGGAGAAGGGAGGGCCCGAGGCCGAGGCTCGTCGTTGTCATGGTCATGATGATGATTCATGATTCATGGTCCGTTTGGCACTCTTTGCAGCATCAAGTTCTTGACCGGTCTTGAGAAACATTGACCAGGTCAAGAAAATTTTGATCGAGTTATGGATTGGTCAAGTTGACCGGCCAAGTGGTCAATAGATGGTCAAATTGGCCGGTCAGGTGGTCAAGGGACGGTCAAGTTGATCGGTGAAGTGGCCAAGGTTAGCCGAAAAATTTCGGACCATTTTGGCCAAAATAATTCAGACCATTTTGGTCTTTATTTATGTTCGGTGTGTTGCAGCCCACCCACCACCCATCCATAAAGACTCTAGAATAGAAAGATAGAGCTACGAATCGTATCGTACCCATGCCCATGCATCGTCCGATATCGATAGCAGATTGGAGATTGGAGCACTCCTGATGTCATCGATTGGAGCTCTCGGAGCACTGAGCACTGAGCACTGAGCACTGAACCTGAACACTTCGCTTGTGATTAGTGATAAGCATCGGCATTAGTCAAGACAACGCGACACCTCCGTCGGGGTTCCGTCACGGTTCCAACCGTATTCCAGCCAACGCCTCCGCCACCGGTTCGTGAAGGAAGGCGCCAACATTAGCATAAGCAGCGAGCAGGACGCCCCGGCAGAAGCTGCAACGATCCATCAATATCCATCAATCGCCATCGCCATGAAGATTTCGAAGCTGATCAAAATACATCTGATAGCTTCGTTTGCGCCCACAGCAAACTGTTTGCTTCAATACCAGAGGCTTAATGTCAAGAATGCCGTTCAGAAGCACCGAATTTCCATGAGACTAAACCCAACATCGTTTACGGGCACAGATTATGTGATATCCGAATTTCCACGACCTTCCCTGAGACGAGTACCCAACGAACCCATTTTGCTATTCGACGATGCATTACAAGCTAAAACCCAACAGATGCTAAATATTATGTACGAGGCCAAAGGCGTGGGATTGGCGGCACCCCAAATTAGTTTGAACGAAAACATATTTGTGTACAATCCCAGTGACTCCAAGAAAATGCAACGTATAGTTTGCAACCCAACCATCACCAAATATTCAGATGAAGTGATCGTGGAGCAGGAAGGATGTTTGAGCTTACGAAGTGACGATTGTGCAGGCCAGGTAGCACGAAGTTCTTGGATTGAGACAGAATATCAAAATGAGCTGGGGCAAAAGGTACGGCGAAGATTGAAGGATTTTGAGGCGCGAGTTTTTCAGCACGAATATGACCATTTGAAGGGAATACTCTGCTATGATCGATTCCCTCCAGAGGATAGAGAAGTGGTTAAGAGAGGTATTGACAATTTGCTGGGCTTGTACACTGACGATGATGCAGAGACAGAGCCTGATGCAAATGAGTTTAAGGCAATCCAACCTCGTCCTTTGTCATCCCGGTGGATGCCGCCTTTGGAACTAGAAACAGAGAGTGCACCTGAAGATGAAAAGGAGGAACTCTTGGCTGGCAGGAAGGGTGGCTTTGGGGCAAGAGGAAGAAAAAATACTGGTGGCTTTGGAGCAGGAGGAGGCAGTAAAAAGGCAGGTAAGAAAAAAGAGAAGAAGCCCAAGGTTGGAAATGGTGCTTATTCTGACAACCCAAAATTCAAAACTAGTGGGAAGACGCCTTTTGCAAATCGAAAGTAAGCCCGATGTAGTATTCGGGGCTTTTTGCAATGATCACCGAACATTAAGTTAAGAAAATTATTCTACAAGCCATGGACAATGAGGCATCAGCCAGGTAAGGAACAGAAAAGGGTCCATTGCATCAGCAAAAGGGCAAGAAATGCTACAGTTGTAAATAAACTGTGCATCACACATTACAATCCAGTTAGACATTGCCATGGCATAGCAGTGCAAGAAAAATGAACATGCAATTCGATATTATATCATATTTTGTGCTGATGGGTTTCACACAAAAATTCTTGGGTCAAGACAGAAAATATGGTATTTCTTTGATGTGCCAAACAAAATGAAGTATGGAATGGTTTGATGTGTGTATATCTCTCCAATAAAAAGAACCTGCGGTGCCCATGTATGCTTCGAACTTACTTTAGATAAGTGAATAACACGTGTTTTATGTGAATTCAAATATAAATTAACCCATCAATTATGCATTATATGTGTAGCCTATTCTTTGCACGTTATGTTTTGGGTGGGTGTCAACGGATTTTGCTTTGGATTCCTTCAAAAATAGAAACGGTAATCTTGGCATAATATTTGTTTGTAACTCAAAACAAAACGTCAGTCCCAAGTATACATGCATAGCAAGATATGTACAGGATTGGGATTATTTATTCAAACTTGTGAAAATATTCAAACACTTCAAATTTAAGGTGTTCATAGTTTTAGCGGTGGTTGTAGCTCTAGAATCAATTACTCAGAATCGACGAAATAAAATATGATGAAATGACTTCATCTTCCTCTTTCACCTCCCAGGTGTTGATTGTCCGAAAACTCCAGTCTCTGTTATCTAGATAGTTTAAGTCCAGGTCAAGGATCACTCACTGCCACCGCTACTACCATGTTTGCCATCCTGACATTGGAGCCTACCAGCGTGTGTTTGTGCTGCTGAGGGATCCGATCCATGTTGTACAGGTAGATCCCAAAGCATTTGCTCAGCAAACATGGTGCCTGCTTGATGTAAACCTCATCCTGTCTTGTATCATACAAAGTAGAGTAAACACAAAGGCACACAGAATGTGCACAAAATGATGAACTCAAGCTCCTCCTCTACCATACTCGGGTATACAGACAGTACAATCGTGTGGTAGTAA
>JALLPA010001479.1:0-10791 GCA_036939895.1 Thalassiosira exigua | reverse complement strand
GACTGCTCCGAGTCCCGCCGTCCACACTCCCGTCCACCACCCCAATCGATGGTCTTGCGTCTGCTCCGATCCGCAGCTTCCATAAAACCGTGTCTCGAAAAAATGATACAAAGAAAAACACCGAAACATGTCGAGAGCGGACCTGAGAAACAAGGGCCAACGGAACAATCATGCAAAGAGGAACAAGATAGAGAGAGTTGAGCGAGATCGAATCAGAGCACGTAGGGCCATTGTTGACATTCCAAATTTGCCAATGACTCTACCAACCTAAAGTGAAACGGATCAAATGAGGGCAGAGATGAACCACGCGGAGGTTTCAGATACAGTAGTGAATCATCAACCGCAGAGCTCTTGATATCCTCAAGAGTTACTTATGCGCATTGAATCTCTGCCAATTGGGTGCAGATGTGGAATTGGCATATTTAGGTATCAAAATGAATCTGGGAACTACTACGGTGTTGACGAGTATACTCTGGAATGTTTTTACTGCCACGCACTTGAATTTGTTGAATAACATGGAGAAACAGTAGACACTACTGAAGAGCACCAAAAGAGGAGGTACAAAGTAGTTCGGCTAAATAAGCGAGAGCTTAATCTACTGTTTGGCCGAGCGCCATGATCGTTGTCGCCGCCGCGCAACATCACTCGTGTGTGCCGTCAGGTGCTCGCCCCATCGTGTGGCTGTGAGCCAACACGCTGGCACCGTCTGGCCGCCAGCCCGCCAGCCCGCCAGGATACATTCCATGTGGAACAATAATGTAAATGATCTGGGGAGACCCGCATGTAGTCTCCTGTTAATGTTTTTACAGGTGACTCAATACTGTAACAGTGATAATGTTTTACAATGCAACTTGACCTCATCTAGATTGACCATTATACATACTTGAACTTGATGGATGGTTATCATTGGTGATTATGTGAGATTTATAGAATACAGTAATGTCGTCATTGCCGACATAGTCCATGAGTACATAGTGTCATAGTAGCACATTTTTAGTTTAGTAAAAAAAACGTGCATGCTAAATGGAACACAAACCTACATCACAAAAAAAATATATGTTTTCTAGGACATTCCAGGGCTGACTTCCTGTTGACATATGTAGAGGATCTCAACAGCTGTAGACATTTTGTCTGAAAATTTGTTCTTCCTAAGATTTCTCTTTATTTTGCTGGGCCATAATGAACAGCAACAATGACAGCTTGGACTCTTCAAAGAACAAAGTATCAAAGAAAATGACATTTATATGTCATCTTTTTAGAGATTATTTATCGGAAACCTTTAAGCTATGTTTAGAATCTAAACTGCTTTTCTAATAATATTTGAGAAAATTCAATTATTAAGTTTTTCTTACATTCATCACAACTGCTATTTTCACGAAAACCAATTCTACGTCATCGTATGAAGCTGCCCGTAATATAATCACCCATCAAAAATCATCCATATGGCCCATCAAATAAAGATGAAAATGATGGCTTTTGAGAGAGCCCTTGATCAGTGATTTTGATCTACGATTACACTACAATGTTATTACGCTACTAACATATTACCACCACCACCACCACCACCACATCTACTATTAATACTGCTTGCGCTGCTCCTCATTAGTGCTATGATTATTACTAAACAGCTGCAACAGAACTAGTGTTTAATGTGATAATGAACAATGTATGATACATTACATAATTGTTTTGGTTGTGATTTTGGTTGTAAATTAATCTGTTCCATATCACAGACACACTCTCATTGCAGTACAAAGGAACATCTTTAGAATTTGGGATTTTCCATTTTAACCAAATGGGCTAGATGTTGAGAGCAAAATTCTCTTGAAATTATTTGGATTCTGAGCATGTTGAACATTCATTGTGATAATATTAGGCTTATGTAATCAGAACATCACAAATAAGTGTTTTTTCAGCCATTTTAGCATTCAGCTTGGAGTGTTGGTAACCAGAACACCAGAGTTAGTGTATAAAGTACAGATATAAAGCAGTTAATGCTACAGAGTTATTGGAGTATTATTCATGCTCATTAATTATGAGACAGATTTGTAAGACTAGACAATGGGAGTTGACTTTGTGTATTTACATCGGCTTGCATCTATTTTTCTTGAGAAAAATTATGTAATAAATTTCCCTGAAGTCTGGAATCATGTGTGGTTTTCGAATCAAGACATGAAACAGGTAATATGGAATCCTGGAGATTTTGCCTGGAATGAAGAAAACCTACTAGGTCGCTTATCTCTCAGATCATCTGATTTCTATCATGGGCATCTTTTTCTTACATGCGTACAGATGTAGAAAAATTGTTGCATGGTCCAAACCCTACATCTTAAAATATATGATTGACCGTTTTCTAATTAATTCAAACACTTAAATGAAAGGTGGCTTTATTCGCGTTTGAAAACCATCAAATACATCCCTTTTTCTGTCCCTATTTTGGCTGGAAGCACGGATTTGTTGCATTTGAAAATAAAAGGCGGCTGGGGGAAGAGTGGTAAAATACCCCCTCTATGTCATCCTGCATGAAGAAATTAATTCTTTTTGGAGCTGATAAATCAACGATGAATGATGATGAGAAGACAAGGATTGCTCCAGAGGTAGGTAGTGACATGCCATCATTGGGGGCAAATGACATATCCAATCGGTTTGAAAGACAAGATGTTGCCCAATGAAATTGTGGCTTCGTTGGAAGGGGCAAAGAAAGAAACATTGTAGGTATAAGTCTATCTTTTTTGTAAATTTATTCTGTAACTGAAACAAATTTTGTCGGCACACGAGCAAACACAAAAGATCTCGACATATATATCACTCATACATGACTAGGTTGGGTTCTAGACTGAAATAAAACATGGAAAATACAATTGTTCCAAGCAGAAACTAAAATGAATAGAATGACCTTCAAAAATTAACAAAAAAGATGTCTTAAGAGCTCACACAGTCAGCGCTCCTCAATGCTTTCACTTCCGTGCGTGCATGTCGTGTGAGTATTGACCGTAGTAGACAACGTAGATTTTAGTTCTTGGTAGGTAGATACTATGGAACATAGCCACCCACCAACCATGGCACCCTGGGTTCCCATCACTTTGGACCCTGTCATGATGGCTGCAATGTCTGTATGAAAATGCTGACCAGGGAATTGCTTCCACCGTAGGTCTGTAATATATTTACCGGAGGGATTCTCTGGGTATTATGTTCTGCCCAAACCCCATTGGCTATCAGCAAAAAAATGGCAGTCGCCGTCTTTAATGGAAGAGTTTTGTCATACGGAGCAACAAATTTAAGCTATATTATAACTATGTTAACACTTGCTAGTTTAGCATAGTCATTTATTAACGTTAAGCTTACGTTTATCTAAATTGCTTACGTCGCATTTATCCGACGGCGTCAAAACGAGAAGGTTTAGGACAGACCAGCATTTCATTAACGGGAATGGACGTCAGGGGGCAAATCACTGTGGTCAAATCAAAAACCAAAAACAATAACTCTCTGGAGTGCACTTGGTTGATGGCGTGATTTTTATCTAGCAGAAGACGATATATTTTGTCATCGCAACTGCTGGTAATGTTTTGGTTGTGGTGCATCTTGATCAAGCTGATTCTCTTGCCTTGGCTGTTCATAATATCCTGTGTGTGGACGTGGCAGCTGGGGGCAACTGGCAGTTTTGCTAACTACAAACGTACAAAACATTACTTGATTCATTTCAATCACAAACAAAATGCACATCGCCAGTTTTTTTCTGTCTTTGGTACCACCAAAGACCACCGCCATCCTTTCTTGTTTCGACGCAAACCTATAATTTTTCATAAACTGGTGCATGAAAGACCTCAAAGAAGAAGGGAAACTAAGTGTCTCGATATTGAAATACGGGGAAAGTGAACCAATGAAGTGGAGACAGTTGATCATTGATCGAGAGCTAGCAAATCGCCCACATTTTTTTAATCATTTAGGTTTTTGGCGGATACTTGGAAATTAACCCCCCCCCCCCCAGAACAAAACTAGTCACATAGCATACTTTTAGTGACTAGTTACTTTGTGAAAACAAGAACTCTTTATAAATTCTCTAATACACAGGCATTCTCTGTATTTTGTGTATGTGCATTATTTGGGTGTCGGAATTTTTATTACAGGACAAAGCAAAGCACTTACCGGTTTTGTGTCCTGGGACGGTTTTCCTGGTTGGAGTTTTATAGTCTCACTCTCGCTGGACATATTTGATTCGTCAATACAATACTCACAGAGGGACAACAGCTTATTTGATAATACGAAAACCATAAACATCACCCACTTAAAGCTGCAATTTTCTACCTAATCCCACAGTTAGGTACTAACTGTTGTTACCTTTTCTTTTGTTTTTCGCTCCATTGAATGGTTATGTGATTGTGACCTACAGTTAGAAACAGCTATTATAGCTCTTTTTTAAAACACGAGACCGACTAATTCCAACCAAATGTTGGAATATCAAATAGAGGGCATTATCAGGAATATTCTGTATACACACTGTCTCCCCAATAGATAAATAGCAAAGACTGCGTCCTAAATGTGGTCTTTAAACACATCAAAGAAGTTTGATCAAGCTTCAACTTGTAAAGCACTATCACCGCGAAACCCACTCGCTCACTCGTATAATTTGTCATGAAACACTTGAAGCACCAACGATATGACATACAAGCATTAAAAAATGTATGTATAATACACATGATACATGTGTGCATGTCGCACCGTTTGCATCGACGAGATATAGATACGCCGTAAGCATCTAATCTTTTTGTTCATTGATTTCCAAGATAGAAAGATTGAGGGGGGAGCCCCCCCCCCCCCCCCCCCCCCCCCCCCCCAGTCAACTTTGCTACACATCTTTGCCTTTTTAGGATACACACAACAAAGTAATATTTGCTTCGGAGGTCGAACCATCATCTGCAAGGTATGGAACGTCCCATATGCCTTTTGGTTTTGGGTCAGGATTCGTACCAGATAAAGCCCTACGAAGCTCGAATCTCTTCTACCTTCATTGACAAGAAGGTTTCTCTTGAGATTCTGCTGCCCGGCTCACAAATCTCCATGTGGCTCTCAGGTGGCTCTCAACCGCCGGCCAATCAACGACCAATGCACGAACGAAAAGCACGGGAATCAATACACGAACGATCTAGATGCGAAGATGCGAACCCTGAAAGGGAAGTATGAGAAATATTTGCTGCCAACAAGATTGAGATTAAAATGAATATTGGTTCCCTCATTAATAAGGTACGTGAAAGTGACATCCCGTCGGGTGTTTCTCATAAATTGAGAAGCAACCAAGCCGCAAAATCGGAGAGTTCGTTTGAAATATCTTCAATTCCCGCGTTTTGATGCACCGGCACCGGATCGCCCGCGCGCACCCACAAGACATGAATGATGTAACAACATTTGCGAGCTCTACACATACGATACATACGGTACAGATGAGTACGGTAGGATAGCTATCCCTCGGGAAGTACATTTTTGTCTTTGTAGATAAGAATAGTAAATAAACATGTAGAACCCCTTTTCTGTAATTTTAAATGTAGTTGCTACAAGATTACAGAACAGGGTCATAAAATAATATATATCAGTTATCATGGTGGTATTCAAATCATCACAAGAGTGTGATAGTTCGTCCTTCTCCGCTGTCGCTCAACGTGAACATGAACCTGGTCACGGCCATGGGATTCTCGTCCTCTCCTACGCTATGACGTCGTCGGGGCAGGCCAATCCCATTCGCCCGAGCACATAAAAAGCACCGAGAATTATCAGTAAACCATGAACAAGCGCAAGCGATTGCTTCTGTGGAACCTCGTGTCCGTCGGGAGCGCCGCGGGGACGTCGTCGTCGTCGACTTCCTCGTCCGGCGTCGACGCCTCGACCGGGGCATTGGGCTCCCGCGGCACGGCTCCCCTCCACGCCACGCTCGAAGAGCCGGAGGGGACGCCGCCCCGGTGGCCCTCTCGCGAGAGCGGACGTCGACGACGCCATAGGCGGAGGGAGGTCCGCGAGGCGCGCCGGCGCGCCGAAGGGCGCGCCACGGGCGCGGCGGGAGGCCCGGAGCGCGAGGCAGACGGGCGGCGGCGAGGGCGGAGACGGGCCCTGAGGCCCGACGACCTGGTGGGAGAAGGGCCGGCGGAGGAGGCCTTTCCCCGATCGCATCCGCCCTCTGGGACGGTGTCGTACGATCCGGAGACGCAGACGCCGCTGCCGCCGGCCTTCTTGCCTCACTGGGTCGCGGGCCCGGGCGGCGACGGCGCCACCGGAGCCGGCGAGCAAGTCGACACGCCCACTAACAACGACGGCGACGGACCCTCCGGCTCCCTCTTCCCGGAGCCCCGCATCATCAACGGCTTCGTCCCCCCCGAAGGCCGGTACCTCTACGCGTCCTCCCTCGTCGACACGGCCTCCATGGCGCACATCTGCGGCGGATCCCTCGTCGCTCCGGACATAATCCTCACGGCCGGACACTGCAGCAACTACTTCGACTCCGTCATCGTGGGACGGACCGATGCCTCCCAGTCCTCCGACACCTACGACCACCTCGTCGTCGAGAAGCACGTCGCGCACCCCAGCTACGGCAACGTCATCAAGCAGGACTTCGCGCTGGCCAAGCTGTACGGCACGTCCGACGTGACCCCCGTCCGCCTGAACAACCGACGGAACGTCCCCGAGGTCGACGAGCCCCTCATCGTCGCGGGATGGGGCGTCACCGAGGGGGGAAGCCCCGACGCCGGCTCGACGTCCCTCGTCGCCGCGGAGATCTTGAGCTTGGGGAACGACGAGTGCGAGGCCGCCGAGGGCTCGTACGACGGCGAGCTCGTGAGCTACCAGGGCTACATCGAGGACAACATGATGTGCGCCCACGCGGACGGGAAGGACGCGTGCCAGGGCGACAGCGGGGGGCCGCTGATCAAGGAGGGGAACGACGGCGTCTTCTCCTTCGTGGGGGAGGGACTGGGGAACGACGCGGACGACGTCCAGGTGGGCATCGTGAGCTGGGGGCTGGGGTGCGCGTTGGACGCCTTTCCCGGGGTGTACTCCCGGATCTCGGCCGAGTTCGAGTGGATCCGTTCGTCGATCTGCGAGCTGTCGTCGGATCCCCCGGAGTACCTGGGGTGCGACGTCGACAAGCCCCCGGCCGTGGTGGACTTCTCGGACTGGAGCCGGGACGAGGGCCTCGCGGAGGTGACCGTGGTCGTGGAATTGGACGATCGGCCGCGGGACACGAGCTGGCTCCTCGAGGCGGATCCCGGCCAGGCGGCGAAGACGACGAGCGAGGGGCGAACGGTGGTCGTGGGAGGAGGGAAGTCCCACGTCCCGTTCGACACGTACGACGTCAAGCACTCGATCGTGTCCCAGACGCTGGCGGTGTCCGCGGGGGAGCAGTACCGCCTGACCGTGCTGGACCGGGGCGCGAACGGGCTCAAGGACCGGCCGGAGGGACAGGAGGGACGGCGATCGCGGTTTCGGATCTGCAACGGCACCCTCAGCGGGAAGGACTGCATCTACGCGCGAGAGGACTCGGACGCCGTCGTCTGCGCCGGCTTCGGGGACTTCGGCCTCGCGTCCTCGATCCCGTGCTACGTCGACGCGCTCCAGACCCCCCCGCCGAGTCCGAGCCCGCTGACGGTCCTCGATCCCCTGGTCGTGCACACCCCCGCGCCCGTCATGTTCCTCCAGATACCGGACGACTACATGAAGCGGCCGACGGACAAGCCCACGAGGTCTCCCTCCGCGACGCCGACGAGGAAGCCGGCCACGTCGTCGCCCACCCTGGACGGCACCGCGGCGCCGACCAAGGAGGTGCCCACCCTGTTCCTCTCGGGGACGTCGAACCAATTCGTGACGCCCACGGGGTCGTCGACGGACGAGGTCGAGGAGGTCAATGGCTCCGACTTCAGCTCCGGCTTCTGGAGCAACTTCGAAGACGACCAGCTGGAGCAGAAGACGACGGAGACGACAGTGCAGTGGGGACGCAACGGCGACGTCTCTGGGGCGGTGGCGGCGCCGTCAGGGGGGAGCGCGACCGTCCCGAGGTTGCTGGCGACGGCTGCCCTTTCGACGGTCCTCTTTCTAATTTGAAGGGTAAATTAATACCTTAGTTGTTTAGAAGTCAGTCTTGCGTTTGCTGCGTTTAGCCTTGCTGCTTCTACCCT
The DNA here is from genome assembly GCA_036939895.1 of Thalassiosira exigua. Lineage (NCBI taxonomy): Eukaryota > Bacillariophyta > Thalassiosirophyceae > Thalassiosirales > Thalassiosiraceae > Thalassiosira > Thalassiosira exigua. The sequence continues at coordinate 2,635 of JALLPA010001479.1, read as the reverse complement.
TGCGTTTCTGGGAAAGATCTTCGTTCGCCGCCGGAGGCGGCGGGGGCGTCGCCTCCGATTCGTCAGTGGTGCTGGGCTTCTTATTTGTGACATCCGTCAAGGCCAGGCGGGTGCTAGAACGCTTACTTGCCGGTCTTGGATTTTCCGGTAGAAGGCTTGGTTGCCGCGACCACCATTTCATCAGGCCACCAATCACCCAGATTCAGCCTCTTCATTTTGGCAACCTGATCTTCGCTGAGTTTACCATTCATTTGTCCAAGAGCTTTACATTTCTGGTTGTGTAGCCAGGGATTCTCTGACCTTGTTGGCAGCCTGCCTTGGTTTTCGCTCATCCAAGTCTCCGTCATGTCCTGCGGAATGAAGAATGAAGACTTTATGATTCAGCGCATCTTTTCTCTTGGTGAATATAATATGTCACTCGAGTTATCATGAAACAACTTACATATCGTTCATCCCAGCTCAACTGTTTCTGAGGCCAACAGTTTCGGCCGAGTATCTCTTCGATGAAGACTGCCCACAAAGCCCTAACGCAAAAGTTTATAATCAACGCGGATGTATTCAACGCTCAACTAGCAAACACGATTTAGAGTTATTAATTCGAAGACATATTGTTGTCCCTGTTGCTTATCATCCCCTCGCTACATCATATGTCCCACAATAGCTAGTCACTCTTCTCCTTCTCCAGAGAAGATGCAATGCGCGAACCTAGCTCTTCAGCGAAAGGTGTGAGGGCCATAGTGAGGCTCACGGCTGTCAGCATCAACTTTGTGGTATCCTCATCCAAGATGCCATGAGATCGCGCCATGCGGAATGCCACAAATGCAAACTCAGACACTTCACTCAAAAGGAATCCCGCCCTCTGAGATTCCGCCAGGGTCAGACCAAACAATTGACATAATACTGTGATGATTGTCGCCTTGAGCGCCATGATTCCCAAAACGATTGAGGCAACCAAACCAAACTTGGATGTGATAAGGCCCAAGTCAATTTCGAATCCAACGCTGAAGAAGAACAGCCCCACAAGGACACCTCTGAAGGGGGATATCTCCGCCTCTATCTTCTCCTTGTGCTTAGAGGCCGCCAGAATCATGCCCGACACGAAGGAGCCCAGCGTGTTGCTCAAACCCAAGCCCTCGGTGAGGAAGGACATGCCGAGGACCGTGCCCAGAACCAAACCCACGAACGACTCCTGATTGTGAGCCGACACAACCAAATCGTACAAGGGATCGAATACGAACTTCGCGCAGATCCCAAGAGCGGAGAGCGCCATCAGGAACGCCACTCCCGCGGACGCGAACGCAGCGCCCATCCTGTCCCCCCCGCCCGCGAGCAGGGGCGTGATTACGAGCAACGGCACCACCGCCAGGTCCTGCAGGATGAGCACGCCCAGCGACGACTTGCCGTGCCGCGCTTCCAGCTGCCGCTTGTCCTTGAGCAGCTGCAACACGAAGGCCGAACTCGAGAGGGCGATGCCTCCGCCGAGCACGACGGCGGCCGCGGCGGAGAGGCCGCAGAGCTTGGCGACGCCCGCGACAGACGATGCCGTGAGAACGACCTGGGCTAGGCCCAAGCCGAAGACGTCGTTCTTCATGCTCATGAGCGTGTCAAAGTTGATGTGCAGTCCCATCTTCGAAATAGAAAGGTGAACAACATGAGAAGGGGCGAGTCAACATAAGTTCTGAACGTATTTGGTTTTGGTTCAAAAGGCAACAAAAACAAACTTACCTCAAACAGGAAGAAGACTATGCCTAGATCTGCGAGCATCTCAGTGCGATGTACGTCGTTGATCAGTCCACCCTTGATGCCGTTGGGACCGAGGGCCATGCCTGCTGCAAGGAACCCAAGAATGTTGGACACACCGAGCCGCTTGCAGACGGGGGCGACGAGGGCGGTCGTGGCGAGCAGAGAGAGGGTGTCCGACTTGGCGCCCTTGATGTAGTCAGCCAGTCCCGAGAGGAGGACGGCGACCATCCCGGACGAGGCCGAAGACGACGGGGCGGCCGCGCCCGCGTCGCCCCCGCGGGGCACGCCGAGGAAGGTAGTCGAGGTGTCGGCCGCGAGGCGTTCGTAAAGGCTCGAGGCATCCTTCCTTGCCCATGCAATAGTCTCAGCGGGCGATTTAGCAAGCGGTGCCGTCGATTGGCGTGGATGAAATGGTGCACTCTTATAGCGCCTAGCCCCGGCGCCTGTTGTGGCGAGGGTGCCTACGGCGGCGGCTATCAAGAGGTGGAACTTCGCCATGGTCATGGTGGTGATGGTGAGGTGAGAGGCGAGAGATATTTCCGAGGGGGGGGTTCATTAGATAAGTTCGGCAACAATTAAAATATGTATGTACATGCATTTCCAGCCGAGCACGGAGTGTAAATGAATTATAGTGGTAACCCCACGAGCGGGATATGAACTTCAATTCTACACTCGCCAAATCGTTTCACTCCATGACACCAACAGTCGCCAAAACTATTCCAGTGTACTTACATGGGGGGCATAGGGTGAGAGCTACCATAGCCCTACTCCTGCTCAAAAAAAGGATAAAAAAGGATAAAAAAAAGATAAAAAAAAGGATAAAAACTGCAATTTTGTAGCGCCGTTTTCGCAGCGTTGTCGGAGCGCCAGCCAGTTCCCAGGTCGATTCCCC
>JALLPA010001478.1:0-10791 GCA_036939895.1 Thalassiosira exigua | reverse complement strand
TCGCGCTCTCGGTTGCGCTCTGGATCAAACCCTGTTTTCGGGTTCCCTCCAACACATTCTTGCACACTTGCCTCAGATGGCCCTTGGCTGTGTTCATGAGACCCGAGAACTGCCTTGAACCCCCCACCTACAGGAGCCATTCAGCTGATGCATCAGCTGATTGTAGTTCCACATGCTACCTCTCATGGTGTTTGCTCTCATGGTGACCTGCATCACATGTGTCCTGGGGCGGGGTTGAAGCACACCACGCTAGTGTGCTGCGGTCCAACGCGCCAGCCATGGGTTCAACAGTATGCACCTGGATCCTGGCAAGGGCTGCGGGACTGCTGTCCCTGCTAATAGGCATCTTGAGCTGCTACTGAGGCATCTAGGGCTAATATTGCTGTCCCATCTACTGCTGTCTGGCCCGCTAGGATCCATTCCAATTGTTTGGCTGAAAGTAGGGGGGATGGTAGTACACATTCTACCCTCCCACCGTCATGCGCTGGCACTGCACGTACTGCCAGGCGTTCATTGTGAGTCCCATGCGCTTGGGATTGCCACATCCTATGATGCCATTGGCAACGTTGGGTCGAACTAGTTCTCGGTTAATCCATCCTTGCCGATCGGAGTTGATACCAAAAGGGCCAGGGTGACGCTGCTGTGCCCGCGCTACTGGCCCTGGTTGCACTTGCTTGTGCGCTACTGAGTTCCTTCCTGGTTGATGCCTCAATTGACGGCAGCGTTGATATGTGCCATATGCACCATGAACATCGTCTAGAAGTGAGATTCTATGCTGCTGAGGTCAGCTTGAAGGTTAACATTCTGCCTTCACAATGCGGCAGCATCAGCTCGCTTCTTGGCCATGGCGGTGGTGGGGCTGGTGGTGGCTTCTTGGAAAGCTCCGATGCTGTGGACCATGTTTTGGGGTGCACACATCCCTGGTTGGGCGTTGATGAAGTGAGTTCGGCGGTTGGCATATGTCTTGTCTACTGCAGGCTTCATATCCCAATCTTGACAATGGAGGCAATAGATTCCGCTCAAGTTGAGGTCAATGAAGGCCATGTCAGTTACCTGCTGATCGGTGAAGGGGCGGCCTCCACTCTGGACGAAAAGGGCGGCATCCCGGACGATAATGTACTAGTAGATTTCGACTGGCTAGCTTCTGAAGTCAGACTGATCGGTGATGCTTAGACGGTTGTTTTCACGATCAGTGGATGTGATCATGCCGTAGTTCTGGCAAAGGTACTGGTATATCACGGAGCGAGATAGTAGCGGGTCCTGTGTGAGCATCCATGAGATACAGCTGATTCTTGAGCGCAGCGTACACTGCGGTTTGCTCACAGAAGATCTGAGAGATGCAGGAGTGGTTGTCGTCAATGTTGCGCCGTTGGGCGGACATAATGTCTGGTGGATACACCGGCATTTTGCTCGGGTTGACTTCCATAACATAGGGAACTGGGGAATAGCACGCGGCGTAGAAGGCGTATTCGACAACAATCCCTGCCTGACCGTGGTGTCATCCTCTGCGCGTAGTGACCCTGCTTGCTGCATTCTCGATGGAACACGAGAAGTTGCCAGTGACTTTCTTGAGGTGTCCTACGGGGAGCTTTCTTGACTACCAGGCAACTCTGTTGAACTGCTGAGAAGAAGCTGGGTAGGGGAGCTATTAAACAATCATGAGTTGCCTAAAAACTAACAGCTCAATGGATATTATCTAGGCAGTATTTGTCGCGAGGCAGTTCATCCGGGCGGATCCAGCTTCAACCTGTGAGCGCTCACTGATGTGGCCGCCGTCCGACGATGTGAGCGATCGGCAATGATTTGCTCACGTCACTGAATCCTGCTCTCGCGATATAGGACAAGTCATTGAATCAATGGATTTGGAAGCAGATTGGTGAAAGGACTAAGAGAAAGCTCTTCCCAACGAAGAAACGCATGAGAAATGCTCTTCACTAGAGTGAGTAAGGCTAATAAGCTTACTCGAGTTATTTTTACTCACACAGAGCATAGTGTATCGTCCGAAGGTGCCAGGCAAAACTGTGGCCACTTTTGGCCTCTCATCTCTACGATTGCTGCCAAGCGGCTGGCATGGTGCGCGTGGAGCCGTCTAACTTCAAGACCAAACTCGTTGTTTTTGGCACAGGAAGATTGCAGACAACGAAGCAGGAAGACAGCTCTCTTCCATTCCAGCATGGTTGCAACCGACAAGTGAAACATGGGACAGTCGTGGCTCGTCGTAAACTTGATGAAATCGGTCATCGCCACAGATGCATTGTTCCGTATTGCTTCGAAACATTCCATCCGATGAGCAACGCAAAGCATGCCAAAGAGGGTCGCCACGTACCAAGACCAGTGGTCGACGTCTTCCGGATCCCGTTCCACGCACCCGCGGAACACCGCGGCGGCCTCCCTCAGGGACCGCACCAGCGCCTCGTCGACGACCTTCCCCTTCGCTTCCCGCGCCGATCCCGGGGAAGAGATCAGGTCGCCGTCCTCCTCCAAGGCCACGAGCGCCCGGCGGACGAGGTCGAACGGGGTCCGATCCCCCGACGACGCGGGCGCGCACGGCCGCGAGATCGCCTCCGCTGCGCGCGGGGTCAGGGCCTCGGCGACGACGGCGACGCCGACGGCGAGGCGGATCCGCGCGAACGAGGCGAGGTGCGGGTTCGCCAAGTCTGCCTTGCCCCGCTTCGCGATGTCTTCGGCCGCGCGCCGCATTGCAAGGAGCTTCGCCTCCTCCGTGGTCCTCGGCTCGCCGCCCTCGTCGCCGTCGTCGTCGCCGCTGCCTACTCCGCCCTTCGCTTCCCACGAGGAGGTCCCGGCGTCTCCCCTTCCGTCGCGGCCTCGACACGCTTCCCATCCGGTGGCGTAAGCTGGGTTATTGCAAGGAACGCTGAGGTACGACTGGGTCGCAGCCACGGCCACGGCCAGCGGCGCGGACTGGGGACGGTCCCCGCCGCACCGGCGGCAGAAGTTGGCGTCCGGGGGACGGGCCAACTCCTCCGCCAATTCGAGGTAGGACAAGACGGCCTCGCGTCGGCGACGTTCGATCTCGCGCGACGCGGCGAGGTCGCGGCGGCGTCCCGGTCGGGCGGCGAGGGAGGCGAGGGCCAAGGCGACGTTCGACGGGTCGACGTCGGATTCGTGGACGACTTCGGCGCATTTGTCCGGTCCGCCCGGGTCGCGCATCTTTGGAAGACGAGCGAGCAGCGAGGTCGCGGGCTTCGTCGTTTCGTCGTTGGCAGCGGCGGCGGAGCCGAGGCCCGCCTTTTCGCCGGGGCCAACCTGTTCGGTCTCCCCGTTCTTTATGTAAGGTTCTAACGCCATCGGACATTTGCCATCCTCGTCGGCATTGATGGCCGTAATATCATTCTCGACCTTGGTGGAATTGTCCGTTGACGCCTCTACCAATTGAAATTCATGGTTGTCGACGTTCAATTCCGCCTTCGGTTCGCCGTTCGGCCCCGCATCCTGATCCTCGCCCGCTTTCGCTTCGGCGCCGTCGGTGCCGGGAGCCTCTCGAGACCGTCTGGCATCGTCCGTCCTCCCTCGTCGACTCCGATCCCGGTCCCAGTCCCGGGCCAGGAGGCGCCGCAGCCGTCGCGCCAGCGCGACCCGCGGCCCGCGCGCCCTCCGCGCCACGTTCCTCGGGACGGACGGGACCGACGGATCGCACGACCAGGGGGGAGGAGCCTCCGCCCCGAGGAAGCGTCGGAACGCCCGGACTTCGTCGGAATCCGCCGCCGGATCCGCGGCGGCGCCCCCCGCGCGACCCCCCTCCCCGGGCGAGGAGGACCGCGCGAGCGGCGGCCCCAGCTCCTCCAGGAGGCGACGTCCCGCCCCGAACTCCCTCCCGACGGCGAGGAGGAGGGACGTCCGGTGCGACGACCGCGGGAGGCCGTGCGCGGCCGCCATGAGCCTCGGGAGTAAATCGTCCCTCCCCTCGGCGGCGGCGGCGCGCGCCGCGCCTCCTCTCGCTCCGCCCTCCCCCTCGTCGGGGGGGGGCTCGAGCGCGGAGGAGCCGACGACCGACGTCGAGCTTCGGGACGGCCGCTCGAACCCCGGGGGCGTCGCCTCCGACGACGACGAGGAGGACGAGGAGGAGGAGAAGTTCGACACGGAACCTCCCCCTCCGTCCTCGCCCCCCTCCCTCGCGCCGCGGAGCCCGTCGCCCCCGCCCTCGTCCTCGGCGCCGAACGACCGGACCCCCGTCTCGCCGACGCCGTCGCCGCGTTCGCCCGCCTCCTCCTCCTCCCCTTCCTCCTCCACCACCGGCCCCGCCCTCCCCCCGCCGGAGGCGACGACCCGCGCCCAGAGCCTCCGGACGCACCGCCCGTGGGCCGCGACGGCGGCGTCCGATCCCGCCGCCGTCGCGTCGACGCCTAAGCAGCGCGGGTCCGATCGCGCGCGGACGCGACGGGAGCGGAGGGGGAAGGAGCGGACGACGTCGTCGTCGTCCGGGGGACCGCGGGAAGTCCCGTCGCGTCGTCGGCGGGGACGCTTCTTCCGCGACGGACTCGGATGTTGTCGGTCGCCGGAGTCCGCGCCGTCGAGGAGGAGGAGGAGGGGGCCGCCGCCGCCGCGGCGATCGGTCGAGGCCGAGGCCTCGTCCGCCGCGTCGTCGAGCCGCCGGCTCCGACGCCGGTACCGGCAGACGTAATACGGCAGCTTCTCCGCCTCGGAGCGGGGCATGGCGACGTAGCCCTCGTCCGCGTGGGTCCGCGTCGCGCCGTGCCGGTCCGTCGCACCGCCCGCGACCCCCCCCTCCTCCTCCCCGTCGTCGGCTCCGTCGTCCGAATCGACCTCCTCCCTCCTCCTCCTCCTCCGCTCCTCTCCCTCCCTCGCCTCGGCCCGCAGCCGCCTCCGCTCCTCCCGTCGGTCGCGGAGGAGCCTCCGGGCGACGTACTCCGCCGACCCGCCCGCGTCGACCTCGCCGCTCAGGTCGGTGCGCTTCTCGTACTTGAACCGGCGGTACGCCGCGTCGCGTCGGAGCCGCGCCTCGGTCGGCGGGGGACGACGGCGGCGCGGCGGCCTCGGCGCCGCCGTCTTCTTTGGGGCCGCCGCTTCGCCCGCGCGAGCTCCCGCCCGACCGCCGTCCGAGGCGGCGTCCCTCCGCTCGGGTTCGAACCGCCGCCGCTCCTCTTCCTCCTCCTCCTCCTCCGTCCGGGGGGAAGATCGGGAGGGCCCGCCCGCGGCGGGCCACCGACGCGAGGAGGGCGAAGGCGGAGCGGGGGAGCGGGCGGGGGGAGCGGCGCGCCGCGACGAGGGTGGGACGGGGCCGAGTCCGCGTCGGGGGGCGGCGGCCTCCTCGCCGCGGGGGGGGTCGCCCGCGCCGCCGTCGCCGCCCTCGCCGTCCTCGTCGTCCTCGTCCCCGCCCTCGTCGCGCCCCGCCGCCGCCGACGGCCCGCCGTCGAACGACGACGCGTCGTCGTCGGAACCCCCGGCGTCGGGGTCCCAGTCGTCGCCGTCGTCGCAGTAGCTCATGGTCGGGCGCCAGTGAGCGTCGCCTCTACTTAGGTACCTCAACCTAAATTAGTGATAAGAAGTTTCATGATGTCTAAAATGACTCATGTTCCAAAGTGCAACTTAGGCAGATGGGGAATTTAGGTGAATTTGGTGAAACTTAGGCGGATTTTAGGGATTTTAGGCAATTGAACGGGCACAGTCTGGCTCTGGTAAGGGTTCGGAGTGTCATATGGCCCTGTTTATGGAGCAAAAGGAAGCATAACTGGATGATCCTCTAGCTAGTATCCCCATGACGTTTGGGAGAACTAAGAGCAGGTCTTGCCGAGTGCTGAGAGCCATAAGAGCTTCAACTTCAAGTTGATGACATCATCTTTGAGTCATAGTGACGTCATTTAGGTGTTTCAATGACATCACAATGGTAATATTAGACTGTTTAATGATGTCACTATGACGTGGAAAGTGGTACTCATGAAACTTTGGCGGATTTTCTTCCAAGGCTGAGAGGATTTACAGGAGCTGGAACTTATGAAACTTATAAATTCATGGAACTTCTTATCACTAGCGCATCTAGAGTGGGGTTCAAAATTTGATCTGGGATCTGATTCGAATGAACGAAATAAAGGGGCAGAAGTTTTTTTCTTCGCTGTCGCTGTCACGTCGCTGACGCTGTCACGTCGCTGACGCTGACAACTAATTATTTTGTTAGTTGACAGCGACGTGACTGTGTCAGCACGCTGTCAGTGTTCAGGGGGTATAAACTATATTGTTACCCTTTTCTCCATATCCTTCGTGACAATCTATCTTAGGGGTAAATTGACCCCTGATCTACCCTTCACGCTCAATCGCCCCCACTGCGGAACATCCCTCCGCCCAATCCTTCACCTCAACGGTCGGACCATGACCCATGACCATGACGGACTCTTCAGACACCGGCGCCCCTTCTCCAATCAACCTCCCGGAGAACGAGCTGTGGTCGACGAGGAAAAGGATCGGGAATTCACGGAGTATTGGAGGGAACAGTTACTCGGCCACCGGTCAAAGGTGCAGGAGCACGAGGCGAACCGGGGCAATGACAGCGAATCCAACGGCTCGACAGTCCTCTGGAACCGCATCCGACTCTCCGACCGGAGCTACACCGCCGAGGCCGCAGCAGCCATCGCGTCGTTCCTAACCGAGCCGTTCGAGGGCGGTCTGCCCCTCTCCCGCGGGATCGTGGAGGTCGACCTGTCGACATCATCACGTCCCGCAATACCGAGGAGGGGCTGCAGTTGCTCCAAACGATCTGCGACGCCTTCGCCGATGTGGAGCTCGTCGACGTCGACCTGAGCGACAACGCTATCGGGGAGCAGGGTATCGGACCCTGCAAGATCGTGCTGGGAAAGAAGTCGCTTGAGAGGCTGGCGCTGTGCAACAATGGCTTGAGCCAAGAGAGGTGGCCCAAGTTGCAGATATTTTGACATGCGATGAGGATGGCGCCGGATGCATTGCGGGCAACTTGACCAAAATACATTTTTACAATAATATGAGTGGCGAGGGTGGCTAAGTTGTTGTGCTTGGCTGCTACCTATTGATATGGACGTGCATTTGCGTTCAGCTCCACTTATATCTGGTTGTTCTGAACCCTGAGGTGCAGGGAGTTTGCGCGCATCTTAGAGAAGAGCACGAAGCTTATGGACATTAGATTTTCAAGCACGCGTGCTGGAAATGCAGGCAGTGACATTATTGCATCAGCGCTCGATCTCCAATTTTGCTATGTTAGATTTGTAGGACAATGTCTTCACCAAGAAAGCCTCTTGTGACGCACAATGATGGGCGTTGGGGGCTACCACGTCTTTGGCATATCTAGAACTCCGTGACACTTCGAACCAGAGGGTGAGGGCGTGAAAAAAATTGCCATGCGCTTTTCGAAAGCGACCTGCCGTTGGAGCATCTGGATCTCAATGGGAACGATTAAGAAAAGCGAGGAGCGAAACATGTCGCTGATTATCTACGCGACTGCGGTGGAAAAACGAAAGTGCTCCGTTTGGAGGTCAATGAGTTGACGAGCAAGGGAGCCGAGTCCATCGCTGCCGCATTCCACAGCAACGAGGACAGTCACAACATTTAGGAGATCCAGCTTAATACCTGCCTGGTTGGTGCCATAGGTGCATGCGCTTTGATTGATGCTTTCGGCCCTGAAGCAAAGGTACTGATTTGCTTCACTTCAAGAAAATATCTCTCAATGGAAACCCATTTGCTGGGGAGGTTGTAGCTAACTTTTACCAAAGTTTACGAGTGTTGTTTGTGGTACGATATCTGTTTAGATTAAGTCCTGTTTTTGGCCATTGTTTTCACAGGACGTTTGTTGACGTAACAGAAACAGAAACCATCCCGTATTTGATCCGAGATTACCATTCTATCAAGCTTTGTATTAGCTTTTACATCTCCGTTCGCTATCTAACTCAAAAATAAAAAATATTAACAGTCAACAAGTCATCTATTTAGATGCACGTAAGTGTGCCCAGATTGGATGGGTGTTGTACCCAGGAGAGTACTAACGTTGGTACCCACTGTCTGCCCATGGGATCCTCCTCTAGAGGGTCATGTAGGCAGCATAAGTGTATGTGCCCAAATTTTCGGACCTAGCGCCGCGGCAGACCCCGCGACGCCCGGGCTGCGCTTCTCTCGACGTGCTCGGTCGGGTCCCCGCTCGTGGGAGCCGGACGTCGCCGTCCACGTGAGATATCGGTCGTCGACTCGTCGACGGCCGTCTGGACCGTTGGCCCGCGTGCTCCTGTCGTCGCTGCTGAGCCCACTCCGCCTCGACGGACGCGTGCAACTGACTGGCAGTTGGTGGCCACAGTTCTTCACACATTTTTTCGCCCGGTCCACCTGATTTTTTTTCTGGGGGTCTGAGCAACTCTCCCCGGCGATTTCGGTGACAGCGCTCAAAAAATTTACGGTTGTGGGATCGATCCCGCTCTCCACCACCGTCCCTCGATCCCCTGATCGAATGGCCTCCTCTCCCCTCCCATGTTGAGGCGGACGGAGGTAGCTTGCCTTTGCCAGCGGCTGAGAAGGATTCCCCGTCACCAGCGGGTCAAGCCACGGGACATCTCCCCCTGGCCAGTTTGCCATCAACATCACAAATGTACTCCTGACTGATAAAGTCTGGTACTGCCAAGTTGCAACTAGACCTGATCGAAATTCAATCAGCTAAGGTTACTAGAGTAAACTTGATAGGTGTTAGTAAATTTCGTACTTTGATGTAAACAAAAATCGAGATCTGTGAGATTATCTGATTAATCAATAACCTGAAAATGTCACGAGTGTAAAGTTCAACTTTATTTATAAAGTAGTCTATTTACTATAAATTACTCTTTTTGTTCGTAACGGTTTTTGGTGATACGTAACGATCTAAGTTCTTTTTTCAATAAAAACAAGCCGCCCAAGCAAAAAAGACTGTTTATACCAAACGGACAATTTCTCACTACAAATTACTCTTTTTGTTCGTAACGGTTTTTGGTGATACGTAACAATATAAGTTCTTTGTTCAATAAAAACAAGCCGCCCAAGTAAAAAATTCTGTTTATTCCAAACGGACAATTTCTCTACCAAAATAAAACTCCTGTTGGCATCAGGTGATGTTTGAAATGTAATCTAGTCAAATTAAAGAGAGGAAATCCCAGGTTTACATGAAATAGTCATTTTTCAACTATCATTTTAGGTTGTTCAGACAGCCTAATATTCGATCTGGTAATCTTTTCTTTTTTTTGGCCCAACTTTACTCGAACGCCGCAAAGATCGGGCAAAGATCGTGCGCATACATGTCTGTAACGCCCTTGTAACGCCCCTGTTAAGCCCTCTCTCCCGCCGTCCGGTTGCCCCGGCCCACCGCCCAGCCGCCCCCCCCCTCCTCGTCGACGTCGCCCACGCCCCCATCTGCTCCGGCGCTGTCAGCTCCACACTATGAGTGCCACGGGCGGGCAGCCTGAAGCGCTCGTCGCGCCCCTCTCGTTTGTGGGGAGGTGGTAACCGCCGTCCGGGGAAGTTAGTCGGGCGCACAACAGCGACGGGAGGGACGTGTGCGTCTGCGTTCAGCCCTCCTCGGGCGCGGACGCGACGAGGGAGAGAAGTTCCACGGAGCCAGGGGGGGGGGCTCGAGTGCGACCCTCGCCGGGGGGCGCCATCGGAGCCTTGCAGCCCTCGCGACGGGTCGCGTCAAGGCAAAGGCGACAGGAGGGACGCGCGCGTCCGCGCTACGCCCCCCTCGGGCGCGGACACCACAAGGAAGAGAAGCGCCCCGTGGGGCTGGGGGGGTTTGAGCGCCACCCCTGTAGGGGGCGCCGTCGGAGTCAAGCTGCCCTCGCGACGGGTCACGTCAAGGCGACGGCGACGGGAAGCGCGCGTCCGCGCTCTGCCCTCCTCGGGCACGGACGCAACAAGGAAGAGAAGCCGCAAGGGCCGGGGGGGGTTCGAGCGCGACCCTCGTCGGGGGGTGCCGTCGGAGCCTCGCGACCCTCGCGACGGGTCGCGTCAAGGCGACGACGACAGGAGGAACGCACGCGTCCGCGCTCGACTGGTTTAAAGGGGAAGAGGAATGTCACTTGTGGCTATCAGGCTCTTGTAGATAGAGACTAGATAGGAGGAAGTTATCCAATGAAGGGTGCTATTTGCTTATTGGCGCCGTCAGAGCCTCGCGACCCTCGCGACGGGTTGCGTCAAGGCGACCTCGACTTTCCTTGGGCGCGGACGCGACGAGGAAGAGAGGCCGTGAGGGGTCAGGGGGATTTGAGCGTGACCCTCGCAGGGGGGCGCTGTCGGAGCCTCGCGGAGCTCGCAACGGGTTGCGTCCCGGCGACGGCGACGGGAGACCGTCGCAGCCTTGCGGCCCTCCCAAATGGTTGCGTCTAGGCGACGGCGACGGGAGGGACGCACGCGTCTGCGCTCCGCCCACCTGGGGTGCAGAAACGACAAGGAAGCTATGCTGTGCAGAGCCAGGGGGATTCAAGCGCTACCCTCGTTGGGGTGCACTGTCGGAGCCTCGTGGCACCTGCCCTGCAACGCCGGACGCGAATCGACGATTCTGCATGGGCATGGACGCGCCTCCGATCAAGAGTCGTGGCAGGTGGCGTCGTGGGGGCTACCCTGGAGGAAGGGATGCGCGCGGCCCAAGACGCCGTAAGGGGCTGGGGGGGTTGATGGGCCCCTGTCCTGTGGCGCCAATTCCCTTGGTCCAGCTCCAGCTGGGGAGGGTACGAGGGGAGGGCATGAAGATGTTGGACTCTTAAAGAAACCACACTAGTGATAGTGGGCTGTGATCGTGACCACACTAGTGGGGAGTGGTTGTCACAAAAACGAGGT
>JALLPA010001477.1:0-10786 GCA_036939895.1 Thalassiosira exigua | reverse complement strand
GAGCCATTTGAAAGTGGTCTCAGGGCGCGAGACCATACCTGGAGTCCTGTTAACCCCTTACCAATATTAGGATCTTAGTGTTTTTGAAATAGTTCCGGACAGTAAATATTTGGTAATTTTTGGTTTCTCATACGAAAAGTGCGCCAAGAAATAGGGAGAACAAAAGGTTTGATTTCAATCTGATAAATCAGTGCTGAAAATAAAATGGTTTTGATGTTTGTACTAATTCATTTTCTTCAAAATATTTTTGATTGTTGGGATGTTTTTTTTGAAATTGTGTGCCAGAAGTGGCATAAAAAGGAGAGCATGTCCTCATTTTGGCAAATAACTATTTATTTACACGCCTCTTTGGACTTTGGCCAACAAGAACTGTTTCTTGCTTGTACAGATTCTACAGGGTCAGTACCTAAATAGTTGATTCCTGACAGGAACTATTCAGGAAAACCTGGAATATGATGTGTACAACAAGTTCACAGATATTGCACATTCCCCGTCAGCTCGGCCAACTAGTAGGCTACCATGGCGTCCACCAGCAGCGCCTAGTATCACCCCCGAACGACACCTTCCCAACACTACCAGTACCCACATCTGCCCCCCTGTCGAGGGGGATTTGTCTTGACAAAGTCACACACCCGGTTGAGCTGCAGGGAGGCTGACAAAGACAGCCATGGCTCTCGTCAATGGCAATAACGAGCGCTCAAGACCCACTGCCATGGCTAGCATCTGGTGCTCTACCTCGCATTGGACAAGCGCCCCAATGCTCCGGTGGATCCCTCCCCACAGTGGATCCACACGCGAGACCAAGTCCATTCTCAGGGTACAGCGAGAGAACCATGGTGCTACTACCACACCTCATTGGCGGCCAACTATCACTCTGGCGACCACGGCAAATATACTGATTCTTACGCAGCAGCCCCCACACCCAAGCTCATGCCCTTCAGACCTCGAAGGATGAGTAAACGAAGAGGGTCTGGGGGCTATCCTTCGGTAATGAGGAGGACTGACACTCAAAGATGGGGTGGGCAACACCCCCCCCCCCCCACGCCCCAAGAACCAACAGACACTTTTCATGCAATGTTCCCTCTCTGCAGCTGGGATTCGGAGGTAGTTGAGCTTCGAATTTGGGATCGCGCCCTGCCATCTGAAGGTCCAGTCGAGGATGTCTTGGTGGAGCGTGGCTACGTCTGCCAAGGCTTCCTCCTCCGTCAGAATGCGGTACGTGCGAGCGTCCTTGAGATGGACGAGGCCGTCCTCGACATACCGGGGGAACTTAACTCCCACTGGCCCTAAACCCTTGTCAGAGTTTGCGATGACGATATCATCGTCAGCGCGCAGGTCCTCGAGCGTGGCTCGTTGGAGCGGGGAGAGGTTGGGCGTGGCTTGGCGTCGTCGGAAGAGGCGACGGAAGCGCTTGTCGAAGCGAGCAAGATAACGCTCTAGTTCCATCAAAGAGAAAGGAGTTCGCCACGAAGACTTCAGGTAGAGCTTAGTAGGCTCCGCTATTTTATCGTTTTCATCTGCTGCAAACCAAGCTTTACGGCCGATGTTGCGCTCGAGACGGTCGAACGCTTCATCTGCCACACGAATACAAGCCAGCTCGGCGTCGGAGTCAAAGCACCCCCCTCACAATCTGCTGGAAGTGGAACAAGCGGCGCAGAGGAAGGGGACGACAACGACGTCATTAGGGCTATCGAGGCGGGATTCGACAACCTGGCCAATGCGGCGCGTGCTGACCAGGGCACGTTTTCGGAGCTCGTCAAGAGCAACGCCACCCTCACAGAATCCAACAAAACCCTCACAACCCTCACGGAGCGCCTCCAGAAAAAGGTGAATCATCTGGAGACCGAAAATGGCCAACTGAAGAAGAAGGTCGGGCAGAAAAGCAGTGACGGGGGAGGAGGAGGAGGAGGAGGTGATGGAGATAGTAAACCACAGCCATCTTGCAAAACCTGCAAGGGCAAGGACAACGCCCTGCAGGGGCCGCATTCGTGGCGAGCATGCCTTGAGCACCCGCACAATGCGTCCACATCTGATTCCCTAAAATTACCAGCCACGAAGCTCACTCACCTGTCGGTGGAAAAAAAATCACTGATAACCGGTTCACGATCGCGGCTTTCCGGTTCTCGCGTTTTACCAACAGTGAGCGATCGCCGATCAAGCGGAAATGTTCGAGTCCGGTGAAATGGTGTTCGCTCATACTCGCCGGTATCAGTAATTAGCTAATTTTATACTACCGCGACTCCGACGAATTCCGCTGTACATGTTCCCTCCGGTGCGCGCTGTCCGACAAACTGGCGAGTGGTTTCCCATTTTGCCCTGAGAAAAAGATTTCTCAAGCGTTGTATCCTCTCCAAAACCCCGCCAAGTGGCGAGGATACTTCGATATTTCGACCTTTCAGCGAGGATACAACGCTTTCAATCCACTCACGCACCCTGCGACCTGCCTGCCACAGCGCTTGCCGCCCGCACCCACGCGCGTTCGTTTATCGTAACCGCTGATGACGCACCTCGCGCCCCGCCACTGATGCTTGTCCTCTCAGCGCGTCCGTCCCGCCCTCCGCTTCTCCGTCTCCTCTCCACGATGTCTTAATCCTCCGTCTCAAGGTCTTCGCCTATTACGACGACGCAGCGGCGGATGATGTACCCCTCTCCCGCTTTAGCTGAACTCCGAGCCACGAGCGGCAAACAAGATGAAGACGGACGTGCGAGCGCTCGCACCAACGACGGAGTCGAAGCGCACAACAATCGGCCTGTCGGAGGAGGCCCTGCTCGTCCCAACGGCGGACGAGTCCCCGCTCGTCCCGTCAACGGACGAGGCTCCGCTCGTCCCGACGACGGACGAGGCTCCGCTCGCCCTGACGGTGGAGGGGGGCGTCCGCCGTTCAGAGTCCCAGAGCAATTGGTCGACGGCGGCCATGGCCTCGACGTCAATAGAGCTCACGCGGTCGACGGCCGGTGCGACGGAGGCGAAGCGCCCAACAATCCTCGAGACGGCGGTCGAGTCCCCGCTCGTCCCGACGGCGAACGAAGCCCCTTTCGTCCTGATGACGGAAGAGGGTGTCCGCCGTTCGGAGCCCACGAGCAAGTGGCCGACGGAGGCCATGGGCTCGACGGTATAAGTGCCCACGACTTCGTCGGCCATCAACTCGGGTACCCGCCGCCCAATTATCAATCCCCTCCATATGGATATGGGGGCCGGCACCTCTTCCATCCACCCCCCGCCCCGCCGTTTCATCCGACGCCATTCCAACCCGCTCCCAGCCATCCGGTCATGCAAAACTGCCAACTTTACTTCAACGGACCTGTCTACTTTGGCGCAACAAATCCAATTGCCGATTACCCCGGGGTACAGCCATACCACATCTCTCAAGCCCCGCAGCCCCCAGCAGGGGGGGAGGCGCTTCCTGCTCAGCAATTTGACGGCGCTGCCGTTCGCTGCAATTACCATCCCGACGGCCGTCTCCCCGAAAACCTCGGCCGTCTCCCGGCAGACAACGTCCGTCTTCCTAACGACCACCACAACACCGTTGCCGGCGAAGCTGTCCGACCGCACGGCGACGTCCGAGGTCAGCCTGAAGATGTTAGAGGTCGGTCGGCGGGCGGGGATGTTGGCGTCCGGTTCGGGCATGCAGTCGTCGCAAACCGACCGGAAGGCAACGACGGCCTTCCTCAAGACGTCGATGGTCGTTCGGCCGGCGACGGTGACTCGTCGTCAGACTTTGTGCCGGAAAAAGAGGGGGAGCGACGGGACATAGGGGGAAATAGTGGGAACAAAGAGAGGCAGTCACCGAATAGGAAAGGCAGACCCGCCTTCAGTGCCAAGCAATCCTTGCCACAGGAAACCATCGACGCCTTGGACGAACGTATGCAGGAAATTGTTGTTGATGACCGTCACGGCGATGACGTGCAGTTCTCCTTTGATACTTTTATGGACCCACAGATGAAGAACTCTGAGCTGTATCCTATCCTGCTTGAAGCCACCAGCCTTCGTCGACGCTCCGGCCTGCTCTGGAATCCAAACAACCTACAAATGCCAGAGTGCATTGTTCGCGAGATTTAAGTGTTCTCAAATGAGGTTGCAGCTCAGAAATCAGGCCAGGATCATGTGATGGCCAATGATGTGTCAGCTCGTTTCACACAGGACGAGAAAGATTTGAGAGGCGAGCCCAGAGAGTGGGGGACTAACTGCGAGGTTATACAGGATCGCTTGTCATTTGCAGAGATGAATGCACAGTGTCCGGAGGTCCCTGCAGATCTACGCCCTCTCCACGGGCGATGTAGTGTCTTGCTCAAAACCGAAGTCCCTCCCTCAATCCTGCAGCCAGTGATTGATGCTATTGACCCTGGACTCTTTCCCAAGGTGGACGATGACGCAGACAAATTAACAGCTAGGATTTCGGCTTCATCCTATCTTGACAAAATAAACTCATACTACCCCCTCGGCAGGGAACGGCGTGGTGGCCTTACGAGGCAGAATGGATCTTCCACCTGGTGCCAACCCCAGCGCCGTTCCGAATCTATTGTGGTAGTTGGGCCGTACACATACGAAGGTACGGACGATAGCGAGGGAGTTGGAAGGATGGTGACGACGCTCTACAACTACACGTCATATTCACGCTATCCTGACGACTGGCGTTCACGACCCATGAAGAACGACACGTACAACCTGGGGCTCCATCTTTGGAGGGACTGTTGGCCTTTTCTCGGAGAACCTTCTCGGCAGGGGCCGCCAACTCATTGCCAATTCTTGTTCTACTTTGGACGAAAAGGCAGGAGACAATCAAAGGGGTCGATGATCAAAAATGGAGAGAAGAGACGACTAACGGAAACTGTCCAGGTGGAAGGCAGCGGAATGAATCGTCACAGGGATAATTTCTGTGAAAACGACATCGCCAGAGCCTTGAAGGGGGGTACCCTAGGAAACGATGGACACCCGACAGCTGGAGCGGAGAATAGTCAAATTGTTGGATCGAATGTGATAGTGTACACAATTGGAACTAAGCCGGCGTCACCCATCGAAGGATGACTTCCTCCAATCAAGGGAGATGTACCGGATTCATCCTTTGTTCCAATTGTCTTGCGGGCATGGCACGGTTTCTATTTTGGATACAGTGGATGATCTTCTCATGACACACGAGGTCTTCTTCAAGTTCGATGACAAATATGAGCCTCGGAACGTCTATCGCTTTGGATTGTGCTTTAGATGGTTGCAGAGCGCTAAGGACTTTTACTTAGATACCTGTGGTATGCGGTTGCATAAGCAAGCTCTGGCCAAAGTGAAACGGCACGACAATGATCGTGGTCGGCCTGCACGTGCTGACGAACTCTTTCCAGAGTTCGCCAAAAATATGAGTGCGTAATTTAATCTTGATGTAAGTTCATGCTTATTACACCAACGACGATTCGCTTCTCTCACTCTCCGAGGGAGACTCATATTCGCCTGATTCGTCGCTATCTGATTCTTCGTTCGCATCGTTTTGCAGAGTATTTGAATCGTCATCGCTGCTTGTTTCATCGATCGAAATGCATTCCCAGAGTTCAGAGTCGTTTGCCTCCTCTTCGTTAGGCGATTTGGTTTCGGTTTCTGACGGTTGCTTGTTTGTATGTTTTTTATGCATCGACGGAAGACTATAGGCCAATGTCGTCTCGGGGAGCACGCCAAGTAATGTGTGCTCGTCTTGCTCATGTAATTGGTCAGTACCGCCATAGGAGAAACAATCTTATCAATTGGCAGGTTGTAAAGTCCCCTGTTGGAATTAACCACTCCAAAAGGCACAACCATTTCATCTCTGAGACATGACAAGTCAAACCATGTTTTCGAACAATAAAAAACACCGTACACAGTTGAATCTATCTCGGTTCTATTGAATTTGTTTGTAGAATGATAATCATTTGCTTCGTATCGAATGAAGCCAAGGACTTTACCGCGGCAAGTTTGATTCTCGACATCAAATCTGAATGCTGCCCAATCTTGTCGTAAACCGCCCTTCCAGCAAGGGTTAGAGCTAGTGAAACGGATTTAGGGGCGCGTGGGCGCGCCCACCGTAGGCACAGTATTGGTCAGGGGGTCAGAAAGCTCCAGGTGGAGGCTAGTCAATGAAAGTTCTGAAATATTTTGAAAATTATAAAATTATTTCAAAAGTTTCACAAAAAATAAGAAAATTTAACAAGTTTCACCATTTATTTTTACATCGAAACAAACTTTTCCCATCTTCTGCATGCTCTAAAAGTGCTATAAGGGTTTAAACATGAAGTTCCAGCTTTGGGTCTGCCATCTAGGTATGCAAGGTGGGGCCCACGTGGGCGGCGCCCACCTTTAGCAAAAAAATTGCCCCCTAAATCCGTAATGACAGCCCATGCCATGGCGATGGCATGACTGCCCCATGACTGCCCCATGACCAGTAGGTAGGTTGCACCCCGCCCGACCCCCGCCCCGACCCCCCGGAAATCCCGAGCCCTGCGGCCTCACCGAAGCGCTCATCGACGTCGAATGATATCGGCATTGGCAGCGAGCTCCCAACCCGGCGTAACAATATTCCACATCGTGCGGGAGGCCATCGCGATGGAGATATCGATGAAAGCCATGGGAGCCGGCTACAGCTACAGCGAAGTGCCGAAAGACTCCGACCACGGCCTCCACGACGACGAGGGCGGCTTCCCGTCCTCGTTCCGGAAGCGGCGGGAATCGCGGGTCAAGGCGACGTGCCCTTGGACGCGGAGCTACCTCTTCCGTCGCCAGCTATCCTTCGCGGCAGCGCTTGCAGTCTTCGTCGTCGCGGGGCTGGTCGCTTCGACGGTGTCGCGCGGCCTGGGAACCCGCCCCGATCCGAATCTCGCCGCGTCGGCCCGCAACGGATTGGCCGCCATGGCCGCCTCGGGGCGGAAGCTCCGCGTCGCGACGTGGAACATCGCCGCGATCAACAACAACCCGTTCGAGTATTGGATCACGTACGACGAGAATCCCGCGTACGAGAAGATCATGACGGGGATCGAAGCGTTCCTGGAACATCCCGGGGCCGAAGATGTGGCCGTCTCCGAGGTGTTCACCGAAGACATGTTCGCTCGGTTGGCGAAGAGGATGGACGCGGTGGGATGGGACGACGTGCGATCGCATTGGGACGACGATTTCAAGAAGCGCAAGATCGTTTCGGGATTCCTGAAGGATCCCCTCCTGGGGAGCAAGCGCTTGGCCTCCATGCCCGATCGAATCACCAACACGATCCACGTCGCGGGCTCGGACGAGCCGGTCTGCCGGCCCACGGTGATCAACATGTACGGCGGAGACCTGAGCGACCTGAACCTGTGGTGGAAGGCGTGGGAGAAGTTCATGTTCGACGCGCCCCTCGCCATCCCCATGAAAGACGGACCCATCCCGGTGTACCAGATGCTCCAACCCATCAAGAGGTCGAAGTATCCCGACGTCACGCCCGAGGAGGAGAAGGTCTCGCTGCCGCTGCAGACGATGTGCGGCGCCATCTTCGACGCCGTCCTCGTGCACATGATGAACACGGTGTCGGCGCCCGAGACGTGGCAAAATCTGAAGAAGACCATGGTCGAGAATCTCAACAAGCAGAAGGTCCCCCATACGCTCGACATTCTGGAAAACGTCTACGGAACGTCGGACATCGTGACCTTGCAGGAAGTCTCGGCGTCGTTCATCGACCAGGCGAGGAAGCGCCCTCTGGGGGAAAAGTACTGGATCGTCGCCCCGGAAGCGATGGACGCCGTGCGGGACCAGAACAGCGTCATCTTCCTCCGGAAGGAAACCTTCCCCGCCGGGCCGAGCGCCGAGATCTCCTCCCTCGTCGAGAACTCGTTCGAGGAGGGAGTCGACGTCCCCGTCGCCAAGGGGGACATCTTGGCCATAACCGCCGCCGATCGGGACGGGATCCCGTTCGTCGTCGCTTCCTTCCACGGGGACACGAACGGCCTGGCGACCAAGCCGGTCCTCGCCGCCCTGATGAAGGCGACGAGCTCCGATCCCGCCTTGGCGGCGCACAAGCTCGTCTTCGGCCTCGACGCCAACACCTACGAGAAGGCCGAGCCGGGGAAGCAGCAAGGCGTCGTCGACTGGGGGAAGCGCTACGTCTCGTACGACTTGACGTCCTGCTGGGGGGACGTCCCGAACCCCTCGAACTACACGACGTTCAACTCTCGGACGTACCTCCAGCCTCAGCTGAACAAGGCGTGCAAGAAGTCGGACAAGCGGCGGAACGGCGACGTGAATCCGAAAGATTTCATATTGTTCGGGAAGGGGGATTTCGAGGTCGCGAGCACGTGGAAGGACAACACGGGAGAACGAAAGTACGTCGAAAACATGGCGTTTCCCACGCTGAAGTTTCCTTCCGACCATGGGATCTTGGCGACCGTTCTGGAGCCTGTGGGATCTTCGTCTGTGAACTGAGTGTAGCATGTTGTTGAGTGTGCGGTATCATCGGATGATCGAGAGTGATATGCCGGCACCATTCAAATGATGGAACGATGCAAGGGTATGAAACTCCATCGGGTTGATGGATCTATTATCGAGGAATAATCTATTACAAAATTTGACAATCTCGGCCACTTCGATGACAGCCGTGGCAACGAAAGCAAACTCAAGTGCTGCTTACTCCTCACTTCCAGTAATGTTCCTCCTCTCGCCTCATCGAATACCACCTCCAATGCCTTCTCGTGAGTCTCAAGGAAATGACTTCACAACAAAATATAAAATGGTTTATGTGAAATATTTTAACTGACAGATATTTACAATCGAGTTCCAGGATTTGAAAAAAAATACTTATTCCATGACAATCTTCGGGTATTTCCTTGCTTTGGGATCCATTCAAGGTCTTCTGATGACAACTCATCCACCTTAAATGGCGACTTGAGAAGCTTTGAACCACACAACTTCCAATACCATACATATTCCCCAGGATAACTTCAGGTTCTGGACAATGTGCACTGGCACAGACTGGCACTACCTTATGTCCTATCTCAGCATTGCTGAGTATTTTTATACACCCAACCCCAATTCGTCACCCACTGAAGACCATGGTAATTGTCCCTTCCAATCGATGGATTTGGCCAGTTCAAGCACTGCATTAATCATACCAAGTGAATAAATAATACCTAGCTCCACGGCCAGGCTAAGTTACTTATGTAATATCTATCCAGTGGCATCAAACATTATGTTTCAGGACATAGTGGACATTTCATTGGCCAGTTAGGCTGAGGGTGAACCAATTGCTAAGGATAAACACTCTCAGAAGAGTTCATGATCAGTGTTATTGAACACTATCTAGATTTCCATCGACGGTGCTTCCAATCGAGTTGTAACAAGAAGCGACCTTCAACGCCGCGAACATCGTCGCCACAAAGGACACACCTACCGCCGCAACAGCGGAAGCTCCAAGCATCGAAAACATCGAGAACATCGGTGGGATGGCTGCCATGGTTGCTTTCATGGTCGCTGTAGTCAACCCTGGTGACTCCATTGACGACTCAAATTTTCTTTTGGATGCGCGATAGGCGACCTCCGTAGGCAAAGTCGGTGGTAACATACGCAGCCTGGTGGCTCCTGCATTCTTTGGCCATTCGAGGCACAAACTTTCAATGGGATGGATCACGCTTTCGCCTTTCCTTCCGTGGGAGCTTCGCAGGAGGAGGAGGATCCCGCATTTGCCTGTGTCGACGTGGGGGCTTTCGGCGTGGGGTGCCTCGTCGCCGTACAGGCACCGCAGGATCCCTTGCACCGTCCTCGAACTTACTCGAGACGTCGTCATCTTTGTCTTTCGGCTTACGGTCAGTGCCTCCTTTGCCACCAAAACTGAACAATTGTCTAAAGAAGGACATCATAGCCAACTGTGAGCGACGAGCGTTGCTCGGAGGGCCAAAAAAGTGAGGAGTGAGAGGTCTGGAGGCCAAGCCTCGGATCAAAAATAATCAAATCGTCAATTTCAATATACAAGAGAAGTAACGTACCATAAACTGCATCCCTTTCTGGTGCCACACGAAGACCTCCCCCGCTCCGAAACAAACCTACCATTATCAACTAAAACATACATTATAAGTAGTAACAACAACAAAAAACAGGTGAGAGTGTCACAATATTGATATCAATAAAAAATATGGGTTATTGGAGTACCTAGAGAACTAGTACTAGTAGAGGCGATGATTATCAATCAATGCAAAACAAAAGCTATCAAATTGTCATGTAGATACAATAAGTACAAAATGTACTTACAAAGATATCATTTACATCAAGCACTGCATCACAAACCCCTGGACGGACGTATTTTACGTACGGCTACATGCACTAAAAACAAATATTTTTGGTCACGGTGTCTGTTCCATTGCACGAAGGTAAAAAACACGCTCGTGAATGTTTAGACACACCAAACGTGCTTACATAGACAAAACGCAGGAAATGTGCGAAAATTGATTTATGTATTATTTATGTCTATAAATAGTGAAAAGTCTATTCAGTTCCAACCGGAAGCTGCAAGGGTTGAGAAAACGACCTTTAGTGTGCGACATGCGCGCAAGCCGCACCCAATGCGAGATAGCTCTCTACTTTGGTACAGGGCTTGCTTGGATGGAATTAGTAATCACGCTCTTCTTACTGCACGGAGGCACGCGACGGGTGCCGCGCCGCCTGCGGCCTGTCGTGTTGTTGCTCATCGCATCATCTTATGATGATGATCCGCCCGAGGACAGGATCGCGGGACTGCGTCCGTGGCCACACGATGTCGTGACGCAGCGACGGCCAGACCGCGCGCACGACGACGATAGATAGCCGAGCGAGAGC